>JALIZH010019481.1:45000-85008 GCA_030522465.1 Rhipicephalus appendiculatus | reverse complement strand
CCAGACGATTGGCTTGTCACGGTCTAGTAATTATGGTGTTCGACTGCTAAGCCGAAGGTCGCGGGATCGAATCCCCGCCGCGGCGTTCGCATTTCGGTCGAGGCGAAATGCTGAAGTCCCGCGTGCTTAGATTTAGGTGCACGTTAAAGAATCGCAGGGGGTCGAAACTTCCATAGCCTTCCACTACGACGTCTCTCATAATGATATCCTGGTTTTGGGACGTCAAACACCTACCATGAAATATTTTAATCTTTTTTCTTTTCGCAGCGCATGGGAAGTCCTCGGCAACACGTCCACGGAAACCCAAGGCTGCGCCACATTCGACTCCGTCGGACAGCGTGGGACGACTTGTGCCGGTCAACCCTGCTCTCTATGGCGTGGGCGACCCTACTCCGCCTTCGCTGGTAAGGCCACTCGCCAAAGGTGCTTGGGTGGTTGCCGTGATGTAGAAATGTGAACATGCAAGTTGTTCCTAATGAGACACCAGGATATTCGTCCAGCGAGGGCTCACTCTTTAGATGCTCTGTGACAGAACGGAACACACATCGTCAAGAGAGAACGCGAGGGAGCAAACAGCCAATAGGTGAAGGGCAAGTGCCCCAGAAGCTCGGTAGGATTGTGCAAAGTTGCCCTGATCCTACCGAGGTAACAAGCAAATTATCGTCACAAAACAAGCCCGAAAAAAAGCGGCGCCACTTTCGCGAAGAAGCCCAAAAGTAGCCGAAATTCAATGAATTTTCCCATTCTTGAAAATATATTTGATTATGATAAAAAAAATGTCATTCAATTACGAAGGGGAGCAGAAGAAATATCTTTCATTATTTTGCACAGCGAAAATATGCGCAACTATGAATCAAAGCACACATTTACTTTTACCATTGTCCGCAGGATAATCTCCATTCGATTGAATGCACGTTTGCCAGTGCATGATTGAACGTTATACTTAATTGTTGATTTTCCCCAACGTATGTATGACTTCAACGCTCAACTACGCAAAGTTATCGACAAACGTGCTCTAAGTGAACGACAAATACGCTAGTGGGGGGATGTGATGATCACTAAAATAACTATGTTAATTGAGAAAATCCAAATAAGCCCAAAAAGAAAGCACGACAAGCGACTGGTAAATTATACAAGTGACTCGGCGACAAATGAAGTCCCTAATCTGCTTACTATAAACGGAACTGGTGACTCTCATGGCGTGTATGCCCATATAAGGCGCCAACCGTTCAGTTGCTTTGAGATTCAAACTGGGCGGAGGTGTGAACCGGCCCGCAGTCGGCATAAGCGTACACTATTTAGAGTGTTTTGGGAAAAAAAAAACAGAGAAGATATCGACAGAAGTACAGCCGCTAAAGGCGTAGGTAAAGGTGCAAAATAAAACTGGTGGCTTGAATGAAAGAGAGAGGGAGAGGCAGCCGGCACAGAATTTTCTGCGACAAGAGCTCCTTAAAGGGGCCATGGGACCCAATCTTCGTTCATAATCTGTGTTATGCGGGTTAATCCTTGGATGTTCGCGAACAAGCTGGCGATATTTCAGCGCATTTGGTCGAGCACCTAATTTATAATGAATATTTTTATAAACGCTCGAGTGGCCCGATAATCTGAAAGCACTGGCGCTCTCGGGAGCCGTGAGTCCCGTGACGTCACAAGCCCCTTGGATGGCGAGCGTTTGTATTCCGGCCAACAATGTTGTTTCGTGATCAGCTGTGCGTACAATGGAACTATTTCAGCTTTCTTCTGCTTTGCATTGAGAATTGGACGATTTGCAGCGGCTGAAACTTGTCAACAATGGTCGTGTGTCGTACAGTTGAAAGTTGGGCGGGTTGGTGACAGTTCATTTTAACGTGAGAACAGCGTACGGAGACGAGCCAGAAAATGAGGAAATGATTAGACAGGACATGGTGTGTATATTTAGCTTCGGCCAAGATTCTGTCTAAGCTCGTAGCCGAACTAATCAGCGTATATCACAGCAATCACATTGTGCAACGCTGTGTCTGTACATTTGCTGGTCATCCACCTTCTCAGTACGGAATGGTTTTTCAAATGTTTTGGTAATCTTCATCACTCGGCTGGTCCCATCGAGTGCATTATGACTCCTCCTCCATGAAGAATATGTTTGAGTTAGCTTTAACGTCCAATTATATAAAGCAAGATAATCATACATTCACTTCTCGAGTCTTGCCTGAATGATGCAGGTGCCAGAAGAAACAACCAAACCTGACATAGGGAAAACGACCACTGGCCCTGAAGAGGCGCAGGCCATTCGCGGAAGGTGAGACCCAACATACAATCTTACATAAAATATATCCGTTTTTAAATGCCAAGCATTTCATAGCGAAATTCGGCGACTTTGAGCGTATCTATCTATCTAGCCGCCTACGACTCTTTGTGCTCTCCTGGCCGCATCGTTAACGGGATTTATACCAAAATTGTTATGGCATAACATGACTGCATGACGAACATGAATGACTGGTCATATCATGAAAATTATGACTAACTTGTCATGAAAAGTATGATTTACACGCTATGGCCATAGTGCTCCTGAGGCCGTTTTAACTTGATATATCCCAAAATTGGTACGATGAGATATTTCTGCATGACGAACATAAATGACAGGTGGTAATATGAAAATCATGACGTGCATGTCATGTACAACATGATTTACATGCCACGCGTATTGTGCGCTGACGGCCGTTTCGCTAGCTTGATATACACCAAATATGGTATTACGTGACGTGACTGTATGACGAACATAAATGCCAAGTGGTCATGGAAATCATGACATGTCATGTGCAACATACTTTGCATGCCACACTCATGGCACGCTCGCGGCCGTTTCGCTAGTTGATATACACCAAATTTGGTATTGAGTGACGTGACTGTATGACGAGCATAAATGACAAGTAGGTAATATGGAAAACATGACATGTCAAGTGCAACATAACTTGCATGCCACGCTCATGGCACTCTCGTAATGTTTCGTTAGCTTGATATACACCAAATTTGGTATTAGTGTTTTGACTCTAGAGGAACATAAATGACAAGTGGTAATATGGCAATCATGATATGACATGTGAAACATGACTTTCATGCCACGCTCATGGCAGCGCTCACGGCTGTTTCGCTAGCTTGATAGACACCAAAATTGGTATTGCGGGATGTGACTGTATAGCGAACATAAGTGGCAGGTCCCAATATGTAAATTCTGGCATGCATATTATTTACAGCATGATTTGCTCCTTGGTGGCTGCTTCGCATTACATCGATTCCCACTGTGCGTGGGATCTGCCGGTTTTTTTGTGTTGCTTCTCTTAAAACAAGTTCTGCTAACCCGAAGGTCACGGCATCGAATTCCGGCTGCGTTGGCGGCACTTCGATGGAAGGCGAAATGTTTGAGGCCCATGTAGTTAGATTTAGGTACTCGTTGAAGAACAACAGATGCAAGGGCTGCCAGGTCTGAAAGGGCAGAAAATTGCCAGAATATGAAAAGAAAACTAGCCAAAAAGTAGCCAGCTTGAGGGAAGAGTAGTAAAAGTAGGCCAAAACTACCCACGCAAGTATTAAAACTGCGACATTTTCTATTTAATTGCATGAATACAAATGCCTTTTGGCGAAAATTTAAATACATGCAGTGTATAAACCCTCCGAAAATCAAAATTGTTCCCAATTCAAGCATAAATTTCTGACTTTAACAATAATTTCATGGAGGATAACGAAGTATGTTTCCCTCTTGCGAAAGTGAGTCTCTTCACACATCTTGCGTAACTCAAAAAGCACTAAAAGTAACAGCCTTCGTGATAATAAAAATTAAGTACGGCATGAGTATACTAAAGATAACAGCTTGAAGGATTGAAGCGTTAAATGTAGCTTCGCAATCGTTTCTCGTATAATGACGCAAGACTTAACAGATGGACACAGGAAGTTCGTTGGATATATCCGATTTCCAATTTCAGCGACTGCAGAGCGCCCTGAAGGGCATAGCGCTTCCGATTGTCCTGCTCACTTCCAAATTCCGAATTACCGTTTAAAGACTTGTTCAGGAATAGGTGGCCTGCGGAATGAGACTCCATGCAACATTCTTCCCGAGCACAAGCCAGGTGTCCAAAATCCTTTTCTTTTGTGCAATGCAAGTGCCAAAGTCAATTTTTCGGAGCGGGAAACACATCTGGACCACCATGTTTTGACCCCGCATAATCGAACGCCAGTGGCAGCGACGTCACCAGATATTGATAATTTGGTTCAAATTAAAGAAACGAGAAAGTAGCCAAGACCTTTTTTTAACTTTTTTTCGCCACCAGTGGCCTAAAAAAGCATCCAAGTTGGCGCTAAGTAGCCAGACCTGGCAACCCTAACCAGGTGGTCAAAATTTTCGGAGCAGTCCACTACGACGTCGTGATTTTGGGGACGTAAAACTTTTGAACAATTATTATTGAAATACGTTCTGCGAGAACGCCTTCGAAACAAGGGTTTCCATGTTTCAAGAAATATGCACAAAAACGTGGACAAAGAGAGACGGGAACAGCACAAGCGCTTGTGCTGTTCCCGTCTCTGTTTGTCCGCGTTTTTCGCGCATTTTTCTTGAAACATGGAATACCAACTCGCGCAGCAGTCCATTCTTCTGAGGGTTTTTACAGCAGGGGCGTAGCCAGAAATGTTTTTTCGGGTAGGGGGGGGGTGTGTTCAATTGTACTTTATGTATGTTCGTGCGTGCGCGTTTGTATATGTGCGTGTATATATACGCAAGCAAAATTGAAAAAATTTTGGGAAGGGGGGGTTGAACCTCCCACCCCCACCCCCTTGGCTACGCCCCTGGTTTACAAATTAGGTGCGATTTCTCATTTTTAAAATGTTATATGGTATTCAATCTGGCGTTACATTCTCCTTCAGCATGAGCTTCAAATCGTGGTATTTTGCAGAAGCAGCGAATGCGGTTGTGTAGCCAGCTGAATCAGCAGTCATTTCCGGGAGCTCAGGCTTCAGCTTATCTTGTATCTGTATAGTTGCGCCCGTAGTTTATGAAAATAGTGGTACAGTTGTTTGGCGACTTACCTATAGTGTGCGCTTTTCATTTTTTCATTTCATTTTATTTATTAATACCCTTCAAGGCCAAAGACATTACAGAGGGGAGCGAGTAAAAAAAAGGTAAAAGCAAACAAGAAACGCAGCAAACAATTAAGTAAAGATACAAGTTCTTCGGCTACTACTTATACTGTGTTAGCTAATGTTGTTTTGAACAGTTGATGGTCTTCAATGGCGGCGATGCTTCCAGGGAAGGCTAAATTCCAATCCTGCGATGTGCGCGGAGTAAAACTATAACAGTGCTCAGTATGACAGGAAATGATTCCAAACTTTGTGGCAGTGACTTGACTGCAACACGTCAAGTTTAACGGTTCGTATGCGCGATGGAGTACGCAAGTACCTGTCGAATATTTGTGAAATTGCCAGAAGGTTTTGTAAATCAATTTTTTTCTTAACTAACCGAGAGTTGGTGTTCCATGTTTGAGGATTTTTAGCTAGCCGATATGGAGTACACGCAAGGCTGCTCTGAAGAACTGCGAGAAAGATGTTGGTTGTTTTTGAGTAGCGGAATGACATATGGCTCCATCCATGGGGATAACATGGATTTGGGGGGTCGCATTTCGATGAAAGTGAAATGCTGGAGGCCCTTGCAGTGTGCGGTGTCTGTGAACGTTTAAGAATCGCAGGTAATTGAAATTATCCGGAGCCCCTACGGCGTACCTCATAATCAGATTGTAGTGTTCACACAGAACCCCAGGTATCATTGCGCTTACGTGCTGCACTCTACCGGTGGCGCCTATGTGCTGTGAGAGGTTGAAGACACTTCAGGCAAATTTGCTGGCTAGGTGAGCAGTTCTAGTCTGGTGTGCTCACGACAAACACTCACAATGTGGTCTTGGGAGGCACGGCTTTCCGAGCTGGCACTGGGGAGCCAACTGGTGGCCCTAGACCAGGCCCGGCGAGCCGCCGCGGCCAGTGGGGCTCTACAAGAGGGCACCACCCGGGGTTAACCACGGACTGTCACTTTGAAAATAAGTTTATTCTCTCTCACACGTCAGTTCTACGTTTTTAAAAATTGGCTTTGATCGGTACTTGAATGAGGGCCTGGCGGATGCGTTCCGCCTGACCCGTTGTGAAAGTACAAGCGTTTGAGAGGACTATATTTCCCTTATTTCTAGACCTCTGACACCATTTTATACTAATTCCAAACTGATTACGGAGCAACGCCCATTACTCATCTCTTTTTTTTTTTAGCGCGAAAGCCTTGCAAGGGACGAATAGGGAAGAGACGCAACACGCGTGTTGTTGTGTCGTTGCCTATTTGTTGTTATGTCACTTTACGCTACAAAAATCTTATTAGCTCTTACCAACAAGACCGCATGTCTACCCTTGCCCGTTACTACAGTATGGACTTCTCACAACTCGCAGCAATTTCGGAATACGATGTAAACCATTACGTGCATCATCCTGCCCAAGGTGTAGTGCACATGAGTGCACGACGCCTGAATCTTTTATAGTAGAACTGAGATGAGTGAGTAAAGAGCTGGTAATTGTGGCCAATAATTTAGCTGGCTGAATTGGAAGCGTTTTTTTCGTTAAAAATGTGCCTTTGAATTGGAACGTCGTAGGGTTAGTGCTGCCAAATCTTTACGGTTTATCGCAAAATATCATTTATCAACAACTTATTTCGCAGCGCCACCCAAAGCCGTATGGATGACTCTTTGGCGGAAGTGATGCCCTCTATGGGGATATCGCCGGAAGAGATTGGAGGCGAGCACGATGTACAGGAGGTCTAGTGCGCTGGTGGACAAGCACAGGCACGAAGCGGAGGACTCACTCGTTCCTCGTCGGCTGGCGGCTAAGGCATTCAGGGCTTGTCAGAAGCTCGCGACGGATATGGGCAGTAAAAAGCGGTTGGCTTTTCCGAATAAAAGCCAGCTTGTTTTATGCTTCTGTGTGCAGGGCTGACGCTACAACACATTGATCCTAATAATATATATACATATAAGCGGAATATTTTTTGGTGTTACTCAAGAGGACTACATGACATAGACATGGAGTTGCTGGTTCTACATGTACAGCAATAATAAAAGAGTATTGAGACTGCACAACTCATTTGAACATGGAAAAAGTCGTCGAATGAACGACAGATTCAGTTGTGCGTCCGCGGAGCTGTTGCGGACGCTCAACTAAATCTGTCTAATCCCGTGCTAGTATGAAACAAAAATGTCCCAAATTACTTACGCATGTACTTCAAAGATGTATTGTCTGCCAAAGTAGAAAATAAGTCTCATTGCAGAGAATGGTAGTAGCGAACTTTGGGTGTACTGAAAGGTGATGTTGTGCACCCCTCTACCGTATGGTAGAGCGTGTCCTGTCCTCCACAAAGGTGGCGGTATAATTTCTATATGGGCGAGGAAGTTGCTGGTCGGCATACCGAATCCATACCACACAACCGAGTTTTGGGAGCGAGTCCTAGTCGGTGCACTCTCAAAGACCAGCCCGAACTGGTAGCGCAGCCGTCGACGCGTTGAAAGTACACTTTCTAGCCAATTGTATCGAAAGCCTATGGTTTCCTGGAATGAAGAGACTACCCGAAAGGCTATGTTTATTAGGATACCATAAGACCACAAGTGACAAGGGCGTCTCTGCGTGGCGCACAATAGCATGTCTGGTCTAGCTACGTTGCTAGAACAGTGATTGCCCCAAACCACCGGAACGGAACCCATTGCTCTAGCAACGCAGCGAGAGGAACTTTTTAACGGGACAGTGTTAAAGGGCTTGTTTCGCAGAAATTCCGGTGTCGGCGTCAGTGTCGGCGTCATTGGTTGTGAGCGAGAAATGATCCGCACTCTGTTAACGGTGAAGCTGTTGTGGCTCGCCCTAGTTTGTGCGGTGTCACCTGAAAACTCCTGAAAGTGGGTATGAGCCACAGGAAGAGGGCAAGTCCCACCGCCATGTACAGCAGGTGCGAGTGTCAAATGAAAATAAGATTTTTTGAGATTTTACGGCATGCTAGATTGATGTCTGGCTAGCAAAAAAAATTGAAATAACCTTGAAGTACTGCTCCTTCATACTAACTGTGCAAGAAAAGAAGGGGCAAAGTCAAAGAACCTTCAAGGAACGTTTCGTGTTACTCGCTGGTTCACCGCTTCCGACATCTTATCCGTAAGGGCTAACGGGGCAGTAAGGGCCTTTACAAATAGCGGAAATATTTTTTTTTCTAGTGAAATGTCACCGTTGATCCCTTGCATTGGTTGAAAACTTCAGCAGACATGCCAGCATTGCTGAGCTGTGTTTTCAATTCCGGATTCTTTCCATTCAACTCGACCGGCTGCACACTCGCGACCGTTCGGCAGTTTTGCTACGTCGACCTCACTGAAAAATTTCATCCTGTTTCTGTCGCATGAAAAATGGTCAAGAGCTGTCGATCTCCATGAATGTACGTGGAATGTTTTTGCCATCACACTTGGTTGTCATGTTTAGTTGTTCAAGCCACTGTAAGTTCGCCCAAAAAGCAGGGCAGCTCTAGCTGCGCTTCCACAAGGGCGGCCACTTCATTTCGTACTTGAGGAACACCGCCCCTGGATTGATACCTTCAGGTGATCCCCTGTACACCAACACTGTTGAAGTTGGTTTATTTTTTCACTCAATGTAAAAAAAAATGCACATCAGGTCTCCCACTATACAGATAAACGAAGACGCTTCCAGCCTCCACACCCAAAACTATGCAGAGCTCAAGCGATCACGCTTAGGATGCTTCAGACGAGGTCATATCCCTCGAGAGGTTTCCCAAGCCGGATTAACCAAGATATCGATCCACAGTGCCCGGATTGCAGGGAGGCATTTAGCACCCTCTAGCACATATTCTCTGGCAGTGTCTGCGTTACGGGACACGTCACACACCAGCGAACAGGACTGGGAAGACTCCATCGCAAGTACTGCACTCGATATCCAGTCAACGGCCGTCCAGAGGGCCCGTGAGAGAGCGGAGAGGCATGGCCTCCCGATTCCGACATGGGAGCAGCCAGCGGCGAGCCGAAGGCCCCAGCGGGTCTTTCCAGGCTAGTCCCTCAGGACTTCATTAGAGTTCTTTGTCTGTCTGTCTGTCTGTCTGTCTGTCTGTCTGTCTGTCTGTCTGTCTGTCTGTCTGTTTGTCTGTCTGTCTGTCTGTCTGAGGTGTGGTTGGGAAGATGGCAAAAAAGCTACATGTAGCTTGACTGGCCCCACCTCCCAGTACCCAGCAGCGGACACATTGGCGGAAGTAAGTAAACTGCACACCACAAGACTCTTTGAGTTGCGAAACAAGGTTGTTAAAGAATAGCGGAACTTTAGCAAAAGTAAATAAAACATGCACGCAAAAACACAGCAGCAGTAATGTTTGCTGAGTACACATAAAATGAACACTACGTGCAATTATATCACCAAATGAAGTGGAACACCAGATGATAACAAGCATTATGGAAAAAAAAATCACAGCATATCCACGGGGTGAATGATGATGAGTGGGGCGAAGCTCCGGAGGGAATCATCGGTAAAACCATGAAACTCTTCCGTGAAATTCGCCCAGTACATCATATAAAGAGTGCGAAACACCGTGTATATATTAAACATCAAACTTTTATTGTACTGTTGGTTTACGTGGTCCCTTCATTATCACCGCTTTGAGATCGGTGAAATGCAGGGAAAGTGGTGATGTCACATATGGCACGGTAGTGGAGCCATATGTGACATCACCACATATGACCTACCTACGGTGGCTACCTACTACTACTACATACTACAGAGGAGGGACAGACCCACACCCTAAGGAGCTTCGCCCCTAAAAGAGCGTACAAATCACTGACCGACAGTGCACGCAAGTTTTCAATCGTCATGTGAAATTTATTTAAAGCCTGAGGGGCGCTAGACTATAACATCTGAAAACCATAGTTTGTTCGCGATCGTGGTACATGCCAAAGTTGTGGTACATGCCAAAGTTGTGGTACATGCCAAAGTTCTGTTAGATGGCGTTAGTACAGCCGAAGATTTTATAAATTGGCTCAACCTTGCGAATGTTGATTTCTTAATGAAGAGCACCCTCTATGGTGTATAGCGTTTCGTTATTGTTCAATGTTGCGTTGTCTTCAGCTGCCAATGCTCACGAACCGTGGTTTCATCTAGGGTGCCTCAATGCCAGCGCTAACTCGTACGAAGGAATGCTGGCATAGAGGCGCCATAGCATCGTCCGCCCGTGTGTGAGATCTGTGACGACGTGAGGAGATTACCCAACTCTTTGAGCTCCTTAACCACCGAATCTTACACCGAAAAACAATGAGCCACGTTGGTTCGGCTTGGACGCCACAACCGGCAGCTTGAAGGCCGCCCATAACGCTGCTTTTAGATGTGAAGCATCTTATGGCGAAGCTTAATCCGGTGGTGGTGGTGGTGGTGGTGTGCCGGCGTGACCACCCTTACTGCGCATGCGCAAACCTTTCAAAAAAATAAAAATAAAAAACCTCCTCTCCCCCCTCTTTCTCCTCTAGGCAACCCTCCCCGCGGCAACCACACCCTCACTGCGCATGCGCCTCCCCTCCTCTCTCCCCTCCCACGTTCCCCCTCTCTCCTCTAGGCATCCCTGCCCGTGGCGTCCATACTTCCACTGCGCATGCGCGTCCCCCCCTCTCTCTCCTCTCCTACGCTCCCCCCTCTCTCTTCTAGGCATCCCTGCCCGCGGCGCCCATACTCCCACTGCGCATGCGCGTCCCCCCTCTCTCTCCTCTCCTACGCTCCCCCCCTCTCTCGCCTCGCGACGCAACGCCGACGCAGGCAGCGTCTGCTAGCGAGTTTCTTGGTTGAAAAAACCGACTGCTCGCGCTGCACAACCGTTCACTGGCCACCCCGTGTATATGGCAATGGATCTTGACCTCCAATGTGGTGCCGGTGGGAGATTTCTCCTGTGCGTTGTTGAACAATAAAAATTCGCAGCGTGCGCGTTAACTAAAAGCGGACTGCGGGTCTCTGTGTCCAGTCGGAGTCTTCTGTCTCTCATTGCCCATTAGCAGCGATTGGCATGTTCCAGTAGGAAACACCACTCCATCACTGCGTGCTTTGCGCCTCCCCAGTTTTCTGTCCTGCGCAACGCTGCAATGAGCACCAGCAGTGGCGTAGCCAGGGGGTGGCACACCGGGCACGTGCCCCCCCCCCCCCCGAATTTTTTTTCGCCATAGCATACAGGACGAAAAATGACCATTTCAAGGAGGTGCCCCTCCCGAAATCAAGGCGGTGCCCCCCCCCCCCCCCCGAAAAAAAATTTCTGGCTACGCCCCTGAGCACCAGCGTCAACGCCACCGCCAATGTAAGCGTTAGCGCCCGCTGCTTCACATCTACACATGGTTCCCTTTAGCGGGAGATGGTGTAATTTTTTTTGTTTGTTTTTTCACGGCCCGCGAAGCGGCCGAAAGGCTAGGTGTTTCGGTCCCAACGTGGGAGCGGCCCGCTTCGGGCTAGGACACTAGCGCGACCTATTGGACCCTAATAAAGTTCTTTCATCCATCCATCTTGTCCTTCTCACAGATGAAGTTTTCGACCACCATCCAGTCTTCATCACTCTTTCCCTACCGGGCCAGCGTCGATATGCCACTCCGCCAAAATTTTGTCACCGGTGACTAGCGGCGACAGACTTTTTTTATCCATTCTTCTGGTCTTTTACACTGTACGTGCGATTGTTTGAGGAGTGGTCGTATTCAGTATGATCATCAGCGGCAGAATTTACACCCGTGAAGTTAATTAGAGAAGAAGACGAAGAAGACACGAAGGTGTGAAGGCTGGCTGTCGTGCTGCTTCGCTGCCGCAAACGAGTCCAAACACGCCCACTTCATGAGTTCCTCGTCCCCTTATTCTTCGGAGCGGAGTAGTTACGACTGGGACTCTTCGGACACCACAACCAGCGACCTACCTTCGAGCGACGGGAGGCTGTTTTTGGTCGTCACGAGGGAACGGGACACTATCGGGTCAGTATACTTACACACGCCTGATGCACTTCCGATCTTGTTTCTCGCAGGCTGCGCTGTTAGAAAAGCGCGGTAGCACAATGGATGTCAATGTGTGAAATGACCTGCTGTATGCTTGATGAAGATATAATGTATGATAATGAAAAACGGGTGTTAAGGACATTGTAGTTGAAATCAACAACAAATGGGCATGCACAGGGCATGCAGCGCGAAGGCAAGATAACAGTTGGTCATTAAAAGTAACAGACTGAAAAAAAATAATAATAAAAATTTAAAAAAGCACGCCTGGCCTACACCACCTAAGTATCGCAGGAGAAATGGTAAATTAGATAAAAGAAGAAAATGTACTAAAATTTTGAGTGAGCAAGAAAAAAAAAGAAAGAACAGTGTGAATCCACTACCCAGTGGAACTACCTCCAAGAGAACGAACATCAGCGGCGATTTCGTATGCTGCATAAGTAGAAAGGTTATCTAGGTTACATACTACGATTCCTCTTCATGTTGACTTACAAATATTCTTGTACAATGGATCTGGAATGACTTCGTCTTGACTAACAATTTCTTCTTTTGTTTTCTTTTCTTTTTGACTTTCGTTGTGTTGAAAGATTAATGCAAGATGAATGGTTTTTTTTCTTGTGGTCTCGGTTTTCGCGCCACTAGCGCCACTGCGGCCACTAGAAACGACCACTATTGCGATCACCATTCTGTCGTTGGCCGACACCGGCATGATGCACACTTCTGCTCAAAATGTACGACCTTTGTCGGCCGGTCAAAACCGCCTTGTGGGAGCTAATTGCGGATGTTGAGAATCATTATACTATCGCGAGCAGGGCAGCGACGAACACCGCTAACGTTCGGCGGCGGATGACATTATACTGATTTCGTCTGTGCTGCAGCACAAAATATCGTTTAGGCGCGCTTCTAGCGGCTGATTTCAATCAATCAATCAATCAATCATTTTATTTTCCACTTCAGCAAGTAGAGGGCATGGGAAGAAAAAGCTCCTGTGAGCTTGACTAGGCTTCCCAGCCGGTTACAGTTCAGCAAGCAATGACAGCATACAGAAAGTGGCGTACGCAAGTAAAAGCACAAAAAAAGCATACATTATTCTTACACATAGACACCGAAAGAACACTCCACGTACATGCAATTCAGGAAAAAAAAAAGAAAAAAACTACTACATGAAAAATAAAGCTCAAAACTGACATTTTAGTTATCTCACGAAGAAAGCATGCAGCGCAGGCCTGCATGATGAAATATAAAAACTCTTTTGCGATAAAAGGTTTAACACAGAGGGCAAAGTTATTCTTAGCATCTGGGCCCCGTAGTTTGTGCGTGGTGTTCTTGTTTCAAACTTTTTCACGAACCGTAAGGGATACGAAGAAGAATATTCAGATAACTCTGCTAAATCGGCCAGCATTGAAATATTATTCTTTATTTCATATTTATAGCGAAGAACAAGGCGTAAGTTATAAGTTTTGAAAACCGTTGGGATATCGGCAGCTTGGAAAAGTTGTGCGGAAGGATGATCTCTGGCTAAGTTGTACACGATGCGTAAAGCCTTTTTCTGTAGAACATGGAGCCTTTTTAAGGCTGTATGGGTGTCATTGCCCCATACAAGTTGACAATAATTCACTTGTGACATAAACAAAGATTTGAAGAGCAACAATTTGATATTAGTTGGAAGAAAGTTACTATTGCGGTATAATAGACCAACAAAACGCGAGACAGCTAAACACACGTGATTGATATGCACATCCCATAGCAGCTTTTCCGTAAACCAAACACCAAGAGTTTTAAATGCTGGTACAATTTCTATATTTTTGGAGCCATAAGTCAAAGACTCACAAGATGATACAGTTTTACCCTTAGGGCGGAAAATGATCGCTTTCGTCTTG
Source organism: Rhipicephalus appendiculatus (assembly GCA_030522465.1). Taxonomy (NCBI): domain Eukaryota; kingdom Metazoa; phylum Arthropoda; class Arachnida; order Ixodida; family Ixodidae; genus Rhipicephalus; species Rhipicephalus appendiculatus. The sequence continues at coordinate 71,096 of JALIZH010019481.1, read as the reverse complement.
GCCGCGTTAATTTCTAGCGCATTTAATTTCGACCAGCCTTCCAGGGCGACAAGCATTCCATTAGCTTTTCTTACCAATTCGTCAGGATTTTTACCGCTGAAAAAAACACTGGTGTCATCGGCATATATAACGTAGAATGAGTTATCATAAATATTGACAATGTCATTAATGTATAAATTAAACAAGAACGGCCCCAGTATACTTCCCTGCGGCACACCTGAGTTAAGACCTAGCATTTCTGATGAGTGCCCATTAACGTTAGCGTACTGACGTCGATGTGACAAATAAGAGTTCACGAGTTCAGCGGCACATCCTCGAATCCCATAGCTTTCTAGTTTAGCAAGCAGTATTTTATGATTCAAGCTGTCTAAAGCTTTCTTAAAGTCAATAAAGAGGGCTAATACTAGGCGTCTTTCTTCAAAGTTTCGTAGAATGAATTCTTTCTGTGCAAGCAGCGCAGTTTCAGTCGACCTATTTTTCCTGAAACCGTGTTGGAAAGGCGTCATAACGTTATGTCGCTCAATGAAACTGGATAACCGCGTCAAAATGGCTTTTTCTAAGCCCTTGGAGAGAACAGGGAGCAGTGTTATCGGCCTATAGTTTGTAATGTTATTCTTATCACCTTTTTTAAAGACCGGGATCACCTTAGCAACTTGCATTTGGAAAAGTTGTGGTGTCCATGGTGCGCTTTTAAATATCCGTATCAAGAGATCATTCATTTTTTTTTCATCGCTGTCACTCTTTCTTAGGTGCCCATACTGAGTTATTATCGGCAAACTTTAGAAATTAAGTATTTCGACAAGAATACATGTTTTCGACAAGAGTACAAGAAAACATGTCAGACAGATATAAAATATTGACATGCCGTCCATGCTCTCACAGAAAATCTGTCCTGGAACGTTTTTGAGCATATTTGTGGAGATGTAATCGCGCATTTTCGTGGGCTTTCCAGAGAAGGAACTGCTTTAAAAAGCTGCCCGAAGGAACTAGGGATCACTACTACCCCTGGTCCCACACATGCAGCGCTCTTATTTTGTGGTGCGGCGGCACCCTATTCACTTTAGCAGACTAGATCTGACATGCTACTCGTTCGCCCTGGCCTTCCTCGTGGTCACCGTGGTGTCCATGGTGCTGTTCGCCGCCCGCCATCGAAGACGCCTCCTCAACGACGGCAGCCTCGTCGTGGACAGCGATGACAGAGATGGTGCGAAGGGAGAGGTTCGTGTCTCTTGTCTTTTTGTAGCGTTAGCTACACTGGCCTAGCCAAGCCCGTTTCGCGCGGCTCATCAAGAGCCATGCTGCGCATGCGCGAGGATCAGTGATGTCACACAGCTGGCGCACCGGAGCCGGCACCTCCCGCGCACTCCGCCGCCGCCGCGCGCGACTCACCGCTGCCGGTCTGCGCATTCCAGAGGAGTGACGTCGTAGCCGTGGTAGACGCAGTGACGCCGGCGCGCGCGCGCAGCCTTCGCTGTGCAGTCGCCGTCTGACACTGCGCTGGAGCCGCGGCGCTTCTGACTGGCGCTTGCCAGTGTGGTATAGCCATGGAGAAGGAGAGCGCAAATGCTGCTCAACGGCGCAGAAGAGCGGAGAAGCTTGACTCATCGGATCCCGAAGTAGTTGCCTGGCAATTAGCGTCCCAAGCTGGGATTTGGGATTCATGGAAGCAGGATTTGAGCAGGATTTGGGATTCACCACCATTCATCTTGTCTATCAGAGACAGATAATTCCAAATACTGCGTTGGGGCCATAGAGACGGCAGCGTGTTACTTCACTGATCACCGAGCCGTCTTTGTGGCAATAGAGAAGCAACGACGTTGAGCAAAAATTAATATACATGTGCCACATAATACGTATACCGTGTGTGTGTCATTGGAGCAGCAGTAAGCATGATAATCAAGCTAATCCTAGACAATCTAGACAATCAGGAAAGCTAATAATAATCAGCTGAAGCTTTTCTAACGCTACGTATATCCTGGCATAGCCGAGCTAAGCCACTGCAACATTTTTTTCGCCTTGCGTCAAAACTCGCACGAAAAACAAAAAAAAGAAGATGTTAAAAAAAATGCCCCCCACCTCCCCGAAGGGAATCGTGAGGAAATGCGAATGCATTTCGCGCGCGCTTCACTCCATTTATATATGGTGGTTGTGGTTAGAAGAAGGAAAAAGGCGCCTAATTTCTGCAGCCTGGTCGGGAGCACGGCGCAGCACCTGTTTTTTTTTGTTTTTTTTCTGTTTTTCTTCTTCTTTTTTTTATTTTTTTAAAATTTTTTCTTAATTTTCTTTTGTTTTTTTTTCTTTTTTTTATTTTTAAAAATTTTTTTTTCATATATAGCTCCGCCGAGCTCCCGCGATGCGAGCGCCCTCACGCACCAGAGCGCGCTCCTCCTCTCCACTCACTATAACACCTGCTGAGGCCACCGCGGACAACGCCAACGCCGGATGCCTGACATAGCCCGACTAAGAAATGCATTCGCATTTAAAACTGGGGGATGCGTAAAGCACGCAGCGATGGAGCGGTGTTTCCTACTGGAACATGCCAATCGCTGCTAATGTGCAATGAGAGACAGAAGACTCCGACTGGACACAGAGACTCGCAGTCCGCTTTTAGTTAACGCGCACGCTGCGAATTTTTATTGTTCAACAACGCACAGGAGAAATCTCCCACCGGCACCACCTTGGAGGTCAAGATCCATTGCCATATATACGGGGTGGCCAGTGAACGGTTGTGCAGCGCGAGCAGTCGGTTTTTTCAACCAAGAAACTCGCTAGCAGACGCTGCCTGTGTCATTTATGAACGCTCGCCTTCGTTCGCCTGCACCGACATGTAGACACCATACACGCGTTCGCCGCACATGAACTGACACTAGAGCGCTGCACGGACCGCGATTCTCATCCCGGGCCCAGCCCGAGCCCGGCACTCGTTGAAATTTACTCTCCCGAACCCGGCCCGGTGACTCAAAAGCGAGACCCGGGCCAGGCCAGAAACCGAGAAAAAAACTTCTCTTACCCGGTTTTGCCCGGTCCGACCGCATGTTGAGCCCGACAGGGGGGCCGAGCCAATAATCTAGGTGGTGTTGCCTTAGATTCGACAGCAAGGCATTTAAAGTAGCAAATATATACGTTTTGTTGGCGCATGCTGCGCTGAAAACTATGCTTTATTGTACGGTAATTACTTGTACAAAAGGGTCTCGTTGTGGTAAATGTTCACCGGACATAATGGGTATGATAGCGGTTATTCGGCAGCCGTATACTGTGCATATTTTTGACAAATACAGTGGAAATAATCAAGAGCTCTTTATAGCAGATATCAAGAAAAAAAAGTCACAGTTTCACCGCAAGGGTGAAGCAATGAATGCGATAAGCAAAAAATTGTAATGTTATACGAAGTGAGGCTGGCAGCTAACTCTTTTTGGATCCGATCTCACGCAATCTCTAGAAAACGTTTGTTTAACAGAATTCTCTTCGCGTTGAGAGCGCAGCACGTAGAAGGGTACACCGGCCCCCCCGCTGTCGGCCGCAGAGAAGGGGGGATAACGCGCGCGCCCCCCGCTCGTAAAATCGAAGGTCGCTCGAGGGACCCCCCCCCCCCCCACCCCCCCCTCGCGTCTTTTCACGCTCACGAACGACGAGCGGGGCCGGTTATATATATACATATACATATACGGCAAATGACGCCGACGCCGACGCGGACGCCGACGCCGACGGCGAAAACCAGCCGCGAGTGTCCATATAATTGCTATCGCAATAAAAAGATTTGAAGCATGGGTTCAGTTTCCAAAGGAAGCGCAATGAGAACAGAGGAGACAGAGAACGGAACGCTCTCTTCACTTTGTTTTTATTGCACTCTCTTTCGGAATTTAAAGCATGCTCTACCATCAAGCCCGATCACGCGCCCTTCTGGATATGTAGCGCCCGTCTTCTGCACACCTTGTCACGGCAAGAAAATAAGAGAAAAAAGCCAAATTTATGACCTTTGTTATAAATACGCTAACCTAGATAAAAATTATAACGAACTCCGTGCACAACGTGTACTTTTCGAAATACGTATAAACAGCCGAAAGGACGAGAAAAGTATTTGTTATAGCATTATTTCGATATATCACACCACTGATAGTATATACAGTCTATAGGGCCGAAGTAGGTACTTGTGTCTTTATTAATTGCTTGCCGCATTTCTTGTTTGCTTTTACTTCTACTTTTTACTCACTCCACTCTGTGTTGTCTTTGGCCTTGAGGGTATCAATAAACGAAATTAAATAAGTTTTTGTTGTATAGCTTACAGTTCATTCCTTAACATGTTATTGTGCGAAAAGTCAAAGTGTCACGAGATTCCATCTGTAAGCACGCCATGTTCTCTTGCATCAGATATCCTGCCGCACTACAGTTTCTTGAACTGCTTGCGCTAGCCGTAGGAGCACACGAAATCTGTCTTGCGAATTGAAAAGCCGTCGGCAGTCGTAGTTCCTATAGACCTCCCCCAGTGGAGCAAATGTCAGACGTCTCTGCGGACTTCTGCTGAATGAACATAGCTTTCTAGCACATCGGTTCATTTCTCTTGTTCCCGAACGTCGTACCATTCTCCGATAAAACTCTTTGAGGGCTTCTCCTTGCAGATTTCAGCTGTGTATGTTATGCATGGTTTGTACTATGCTCTTGTTTTTTTTTAAACATTATACTGGTACCAGCTTTGCTAACGATGTTGTACCGGTTGAAGGTGGCTATTAAACTACGCAGATACGGCTGCCAGGAGGTGGACGAAAACATTTTGATTTGTTTTAGGGGTTCGTTCCAGTTTGGTAATAAAAGCGCGAATAAGCTCCTCAACACTTACTCATTGTATGCATATGGTTCAAAGGTAAGGGGACATCACCCAGTAGGAAATTCATAACTGTCTTTTTTTCAAGCCAGATATATATCGTCAAGTGAATATACTTTGTCCCACACCCTTGTTTATTGAACCTATGCTATTCATACACATTCCAACGCTGTTACAGGCACTATCATGTAGGTCTCGCACCATATATATAGCGGAACGCGACGAGAGCTCAGACTTAACCATGCGGGTACTCAAAGCAGGTGTGCATGTACAAGTCGCGTCACATGACCACTGGGAGCTGTGACGGAGTCATGGAAAAAGAACGTATCTTTATAGTGATTCATTGTAACTCTCGAGACTCCGGGCAGACTTTTCGTTTTAGTGGACTGCGGGAACTTTCAAGAACGTTGCCCTGCTTTGCAACTCTATGATCGCTCTTCCGATGATAAACTCTAGCAAACTCTAGCATAAACTCTAACTTCATTATAGTAAATTCTTACATTTATTACTGCGATCACAAAATAATATTCCTGGATACAAAAAACTAGAGAATGTAATTAATAAAGCAAGGAATAGTGAGATATTAACTATATAAGCTCCTAGTGTATCTAGTAGACCTATACGCAAGAAGCGAGAAGAGTTCAGTACCTGTCCCGCATAAAACTTTTCCATACAGCTTGTTTAACATAAAAAAAAGCGTTTTTTTTTCAAAATACCATATCTGGAACATATATCTGTGCACAACGTATGTGGAACAGTCTTAAGAACCTACCTATAAGGCTGGGCCGTAATAGTTTATTTTTCACCATTACTTCGCGCTATCTGTCTCTGGAACAGCCTACCGGATATTACTGCTTCGCTTAGAGACCATGGCACTTTTCGCCTTTACTTGACCAAACATTTTTCTACACACTGAGCTTAGTTTCATTTATTAATTTTTTTTCTCCTTAAAATCTTATGCATGCATGGTTTTCAACCCGATTAAGTTTGCCTTTTCATAGCACTGTCACACGCTTGTTTCTTGACTATTTAATGTATAATGACGCAATTGTATGTATTGTTTATTTTGGCTAAATTACAAATTTTCCAACGCAATACTTACTGTTATGCTACGTAACTTTTTTTCGTTTGTGTTTTGCTATCTGTTAGTTTCTTTTCACTGTTATTTTTTTTCTAACAGCTGTATAGTTTGGTTAATTGGGAATTTTTCTTGACTGTAGAAATTTTTGATACGCGTGTGCATACAACCTATTATGTATTTAATTGTACTGTAAGTCCCCCCTCACCTTATGCCTCTTTTGGGGGGCCTGTGAGGTATTCCTAAATGAATGAATGAATGAATGAATGAATGGTTGAATGAATGAATCAATGAATGAATAAATTGAGCAAAGTCCGACCCGGCCCGACCCGAGCCCGCCACCTCCAAACCCGGGTCCGGCCCTAAGCCCGGGCTTCGGGCCTGAACCCGGCCCGGGCCCGCCATTAAAACTACTTTACCCGGCTCGGCCCGTGGGCCGGGCCGCTGCCGAGCCCGGATTTTCGGGTATGCCCGAGCCCGTGCAGTGCTCTAACTGACACTGAAGCCTCCAAAATACCTGTATAGTCTTATTCTTAATTTACATACTAGTAGCTAGAAGGCAGTTTGTTACTGAAGGAGAGCGTCGGTGTACGAGCTTGTTTCTCGGCTGCGGTGGTCACGTTAAGATGCGGAGGCCGTATACAGAAAGCTTGGGTGCTTTGTCTTCTCGGTACGTCAATAGCCTACCGTGCCAAGCAGGATTACCCTTCTTGTGCCGCGCGAGATGATGAAAAATTCGTGAACACGAGATGTCGTTGGAGCCGACGTTTCGGCAAGCGGACTTGTCATCTTCAAGGCTGAATGTTCTGCGAAGGTTGCAGCCATGAAGAAGGTGAGCCCGTTTGTCGAAACGTCGGCAACGGCCCACCATGCTCACGAATATTTCATCTCTTCAAGCCCTCTTCCCCTGAACTTCCGCCTATTTTGCATTTTTTTGTACCGTATTAAGAAACACTCGTTCAAAAAAGTATGTGTTCCAAAATTTTTCCGTAGTTCTCCAACATGGCGTTTGCTTGGCTTCCTTTGCCACATTGAAATGCACTCCAGCGAATTACGGGCATCATAAAAAAAAAATAAATGGAGTCATAGCGTTACACATGAGATAATTCGCTTCGTACCTCCGCGTTTTTGTGCTAGAAAAGATAGAACCGAGATATTATTACGTATCTCAATGATACATTACTGCCAGCGTTACCGCTTCAATTGCGGTCGCTCATTACGTAACAGTGTGCTCTGCAGCATAGAAAGTTGGGTCATTCCGCTTGTCATAATGTCATGTTATGTTCAATATCTTTCAGACTTTAATTTTATGTCAAACGTTTTTGACTACTTCAATCCAGTGAATGGCGACTTCATTATTTCGACACAGGCGGCGCTGCGCGAAGCTTCACGCCGTCAACGGAAAGAAGAGGCGTCTGCGACTCGCTCCAAGAGAACCAGGCAGGCAGTTTGTGACTGACGTAGCGGTAGCGGGTCGGCCTGCTCGCGATACTGCCGTGCCGGTCTCGACGAAAATCCCTGCACCCTGGACACAGGACCCATCCGGCAGTAGAAAACCTCCTCGCAAGTTCGCAGGTGATCCACACGAGGACGAGCTCGGGTGGAAGTAAGTCTTGAATATTTTGGGTGCTGTCGTAACTGTAATCATAGCTAAGAAGTTGCCGACGACTAACGAACTTCCTAATGCGAAACAGGAGCGCAGCAGGATTCTGGCGTCGGCGGCGCTGAGCCTCCGCTCGGGCCGTAGCGCTTCGAAGGAATTGTGTTATTATTTCGTCTGAATAGCGGTAGCCCACGTTTTCAGGGGTACGTGCAACATGAAGCCTGGTGTTCATGGCTGGAGCCTCGGGGTCATCCAGGTACTCAAGCAGTGACTGAAGCAGTGACGTCTTAACTTCTGTTAAGAAGACGTCACGACAGCCCTTGTCTGTCGTTACACGCTGTTTTATGTGGACGGATTCATGTCGTTGATGACGAGTTACACCATAAAAGGTGCTCTTTTATCGAACAAACTTCAGTTGGTAGTTCAGCGCTTATCCGTGTGTGCGCGTGTTTCTTACGCTTAGTCTTTGGAACTGATTAACTTTGCAAAATACGTAGCTGTGTTCGAGTGATCGGGTGAAAGGGGGCGCCATACAGGATCCGGGAATGTAAGAATGCCGACTCAAAGTGCCTCGCTTCTTTCTCTCCCAAGCCACCAGTACATTTGATGACCCTGTGGACAACTGCTCAGCTTGGTAACGTTTACTGAACGTGGACATTTTAAATGCGAAGCATTTCTTAGCGAACTTCGGCGAGTTTGAGCGTATCTATCTATCCATCTGACTATCTATCTAGCCGCCTACGACTTTGAGCTCTCCTGGCCGTATCGTTAATGGGATTTATACCAAAATGGGTATGGCGTAACATGACTGTATGACGAACATGAATGACTGGTCATATCATGAAAATCATGACTAACTAGTCATGAAAAGTATGATTTACACGCCATGGCCGTAGTGCTCCTACGGCCGTTTTCTTAATTTGGTATACCCAAAAAATTGGTACGATGAGACATTTGTGCATGACCAACATAAATGACAGGTGGTAATATGAAAATCCTGATATGCATGTCATGTACAACATGATTTACATGCCACGCTCATGATCCGCTGACGGCCGTTTCGCTAGCTTGATATATACCAAATTTGGTATTGCGTGACGTGACTGTATAACGAACATAAATGACAAGTGGTCATACGGAAATCATGACATGTCATGTGCAACATGACTTGCATGCTACGCTCATGACACGCTCGCGGCCGTTTCGCTAGCTTGATACAGTGAAACCTCGGTGATACGAACACAGCTCATACGAATTTCGGGGTGATACGAATTTTTCTTAGGCCCCGACCAGGGCCCATTGGCCTGCTATGTAATGGAGTACGGTTGTTACGAACCGATTTTCACCCCAGGACGTTTGATACGAACGTACGCTACCGTCCAGGTACGAAGAGGTGCTGTCCTCGCTGTAGCGCAAGATGCGCCAAGCCCGTGCGAGCGCGGCAACGCAAGAGCGGGCATGCGCGCCGCACCGCGAGATCTTTGAGGCTCTAATGCGTCTCCGTGTGCCTTTGCGTTTAGGTTACAGAGGGCATTGGCGGCACGCTTTTTTTTTCTAACGCGTCGACGTGGGCTGCTGTCGTTGTAGTGTGTTTACACGTGCCTGTCTCGTGCATCAGACATCCTATGAAAGGTGCACGAGGACCGAAAGAAGGCGAGGACTGTCTTGGCGAAGGAGTCAGGCCTCAAAACGTCAACATGCGCGACTGTTGAGGTCGTATTTGTGCGAGCACGGCCGTAAATCTCCCAAAAACATCCCCAACACTTTCGCGATAACAAAATCATAACATAGCACCATGGTTCTGTAATATTGTGGCCTTGATCTATCGCGTCAAAGCCCTTCTTCCGTTACTTTCACTGCAGTACTTCGCTGTCATGCGAAAAAGCATAAAAAAATTAGGAAGGGGCTACTGCTGTCACGGGTCACAACGCACCTGGTTCATTAATTAAACACGCGCGGACGAACCGTATATTTACGAGTACTGGTGTGATTGCGGACATCTAAAAACTTAACTGACAATCATTCAGAGTTCTTTCTTACGTTGCTGCGGCCCTCAAAAACAGTAAATGAAAATGTAGGCGAGCTTTCTTTTGTCGCAAGCTAATTTTTTATGCTTTCTGGTGATACGAATTTCGGATGATACGAATATTTTTGGTGGTCCCCTGAGATTCGTATCACCTAGGTTTCACTGTATACACCAAATTTGGTATTACGTGACATAACTGTATGACGAACGTCAATGCCAAGTGGTCATACGGAAATCATGACATGTCATGTGCAACATGACTTGCATGTCACGCTCATGACACGCTCGCGGCCGTTTCGCTAGCGTGATATACACCAAATTTTGTATTGCGTAAAGTGACTGTATAATGAGCATAAATGACAATTGGTAATATGGAAATCATGACATGTCATGTGCAACATGACTTGCATGCCACGCTCATGGCGCGCTCGCGGCCGTTTCGCTAGCTTGATATACACCAGAATTGGCATTGCGGGACGTTACTGTATAAGGAACATAAGTGGCAGGTGATAACATGAAAATCTTGGCATGCATGTCATCTACAATACCCTTTACAGGCCACGCTCATGGTGCGCTTGCGTCCAGTTCGCTAGCTTGATATACACCAAAATTGGTATTGCGTTACGTGACTCTATGACGAACATAAATGAGAGGTCCTGACATGTAAATCATGGCATGTATATTATGTCCAGCACGATTTGCCCCTTGCTGGTTGCTTCGCATTACATCGATTCCCACAGTGCGTGGGATCTGCCGGCTTTTTTTAAGTGCGAACAGTTGGAGAACAAAATGGAACCGTGGCGTTAAGCTGGTAAAACCAATACATCATGGCGAAAGTGGAAAATATGACAAGCGTTTCGACGAGCGACCTCGGGAACGAGAAATGTTTCAAGAGCGTTATATAAAACAACTCCTTACCTGTTTTGATGGCCATAATACTTAATGGTAGCGGCCTAATTAAGTTTGTAGTAAGGGTAGTAGCATATTTCGATGGTATAACCGTAGAAGCATATTTTGACGTTGAGGGTTCGATTCCTGCGGACTCTTAGGTTGCTAGATTTATGTTTCATCTGTAAAATCATATTGTTGTTTTTGTTCTTATTATTTATCATGCCGTTAGATCTTCATTTTCAATTTTATATGATTTTCTTTTACTTTAGACGGGCACTGCTGTCGCGGATGCAGAACTCATGCGCCGGTATTCCCGCGCTTTTTCGCTCATAAAGAAGGCTTCCCAACGAAACATTCCTTCAGAAACGCACCGAAGAATGAAAAATTGCTAACCAACATGTGCTTGCATTTAGTTTCACGCTTAGAGAGAGATCGTTACTACCTAGCAATATTTCAAAAGCACAGATTAGTGTGGTGTCCAGAAGTAGCACTGTGAGCCAATATGATACCTTACGGTCTAGTCAAAGTGACCTCAAGAGTGGTACAGTAGATAAGTTCAAAACTCTGCGCAGAGAAGGAAAGTACCCGTAGTTCTAACTAAAAAGTTACCAAAGATAGGTACAGATTACGCGACGTCGTGCGTGCGTCCGCGTGTTTCATGGACCATTGACATTGTTGTAAGAACCACCGCAGCGCTGATATTTCATTAAGGTTGCACCTGATGTTGACTAAATCTATTAAGCGTTATGCTAAATTAGTGGGAACATGCAGGTCTTCTGGAAGAAACGCTGACGCTGGGTGCACTAATATACTCATATACTAATATGCCCTGGTGACCAGGTGGCTAAAAACCTATCAAACGCCACAGGATATCACTGAAGCTTCCTAGCGGGCATGTAACATCCTACTTAAGCGACCAATAATTTGATCGATACTTTAAACAACTGACAGTATCAGTCGAATCTGACGTGTCTAGGGCTGGCAGCAATCCGAATGCCGTAATTTGAATACAGCTTGTCTTCATGTAACGCTCGCTGTAGTATGTGTCCGGTTTTTGTTAGGATCCCCGTTCCCTACGCTGCGATAGTAGACCGTTTTAGCAAGTTACGGTAATACCGCACGGAAATACGGTATACGGTATTACCGAACCGCTTCTACTTTCCCACTCGCTGTGCTACTGCCGCTCCCAGTTCGAGTGACAGTACGAACGACGAGTTCCTCGGTCAGCATGCGTACGCTGAGAGGCAACAATGAGGCGTGACCACCTCATAGTAATTTTCGAAAAAAAGAATTGTGGCGCTGGCGTGTCTTCACTGGAATTAGGAGCGGCAAAAGCACAATGGGCGAGAAAGGAGGAGCAGTACGGCAATGCCGTACCGTATACGCTACAGTATTACGGTACGTTACTCCTTCCTCGCTCGTTGTATACGGTACGGTATTACCATAACTTGCTAAAAGACCCTAGTGTGTAATAGCAGAACTAAACGTGAAAGTTGAGTTACCAACGTTACACTCGATTTTATTCTGTCGGCAGGAAGACGAGAGCAACAAACGCGGATATGGGTCAAAGAACCGATGACCGGCGTCACTCGGAGCCTATGACGACAGCAGGGGGGAACAGCACCCGATATCTTCCCATCGAAAAGTACGCCACAACCAATGTTGTTTACAAATTCGACAACAGCGACTGCGAAGACAACCGTAGAGACGACGACTTTGGCAACGTTATTTAATACCACGCAAACACCGGCGAATGTGGCTCCCGATGTCTCACCGGAGGCAGTGACCCAAACATCAAGAACCAGGTCTCAGACATCATTCGTCGCTGCGAGCTCATTTCCTGGAGGAGAGTTTCCGACCTTCTCTGTACCTCTTGATGTGCCGATTACGGCGCGAACTTTGACGCCCTATACTGAGACCATCTTTCCGGCGTCTGTGTCACCCGTAGATGCGGAAAAGAATGGACCACGTAATTCATCGGTGACTGTAATGCCCATGACTACTCGCTCGGACGTACAGACAAGTACCCTCCTGGAAACATCACTACGTTCGGAGTCGGCTTCACCGAACAGCGTTGCAAAGCCTTTCTCTCTGGATGGTATTGTAGCGCATACAGAACCATTCGCTGACGATGCTTCGAACTATCCGCCATAGGCAGGTCCGAAGTGAATTCGGCACATGTTTATGTGGAGCTCGATAGACATTTTACAATTGCATCAGCCAATTCAAGCAATAGAAACTGCGCAATAAATGAGATGTTAAAAAAAGCGGGAAAATAAAAGGAACCTAATATGCACGTTAAAGCGACATTTTCTTTTAGAGTGCAGCTCCTAGGCGCCCGCCCCTGCGTCGAGCGGCGTCGGCGTAACAGATTGAGCGAACGAGGGCGAGAGAGAGCAAACGCCCATCGCAGCGGAGGATGAAAGACGGGGATGGCGAGGAGACCGCGAGGAGGAGGGAACGACAGTGGCGAGACGACAGGTTTCGCGGCAGCCACCCGTGTCGCCATAGTAGTGCGCGCCGTCGTGCGTCGGCTGTTGTGAAACGCACCCACGCGCTGCCTTCCGTGCTCTCCCGGTTAGCGAGGCAGCCTCGCTACGCTCCGTCTGCGGTGGTTGATGTAAAATGGTTTTCACGAAATTGTCCCCGCCAGTCACGCTACTCACGGCGTTCCTATTTTTAATGTAAACCGTGTGCCTATATACAAAATAGTCTCAGCCAGTTCTTTCTGAACAATGAGCCACCCAACAGGTGGAAGTGCGTCGTCTGCCGCTACTGCTGTACGTGCTGCCCGAGCAGAGTATTCAACGCCGCCGAAGCACAATTTGCCTCAAGTAAATCAAAACACCTAAACAGCTGCGCTCAGAATACGTATTATCCAGTTTCGTAATCGTCGGTGAATTTCTTTTTCATGTTATCGAGCAAGGATGCTCTAATGCTATTCTGTACAGTGAAATGTTAGAGGCCTGCCTTCAGAAACATGCGGAAATAAGCGGTACTCCATATGCCGTAAGCATCCAGTTTATCCTTCCGCTCATCGAACGTCACAGGCACCTTGCTTGGGTTCAAACGAATACGACTCTCTTCCCCTTTGGTGATGTCTGGTCGTGCTTTAGACGTGAGCGTCTATGCAGTGCTCGCGTGTGAGTCGTTCGAGTCCTATTTCGTACAGCTTTTGCCTTTCCCTCTCAGCCATTTCAAATTCTCTCTTTTTTTGTCTCTCACCCCTTCGCCTCTCTTTCCTGCTTGATGAAAGCAACATTCTATGCAAATTGGTAAACCATTACTTCAGCACTGTTGCGCTAAAAACAGACACGGACGACAGATAAGAAGACACACAAGAAGACACACTTAGCGTTGTCTTCTCTGTCGTCCGGGTCATTTTTCTAAGCCGCCCGCTAGTCCATGTAGAGCGAACAGAAAACTATCATCATCATAAACCATGCACGCGCTCTCTTCGTCCTCCTCTTCATCTTCTGCTTTGCTCCAAGAACATCTGAGCCTGTTTTTCCGGCGTCGTACGCAATAACTCTGATGGGCGAGAAAACGAGTGCAGAGACAGAGAGAAAAAGAGATAGGAAGAAAGATAATTTTTGGCGAAAAAGAATTTTTGATGAGTGGGCGTTTCCTTGGCGGGCGAAACTTGCCTATTTTTTTCACTATACAGAACTTGTTTTTTTCAATAATCTTATTGCAGAATCGTTCTTCTGGGTCCCAAACCGGCGTTTGAAGTAAATTTAATATCAGGAATGAGTGCTGTTTTTATCTGGGTTCACTTACTTCTAAACATGGCAAGGTTGAAAGCAGGGCGAGGTAGAATAAACAATATAATATTTCAAAACAACTTAAGGACCACAAGAAATAGTCTCCCCATTCTCATGGGAATGGAAATATTTGATGAATTCACAATACTTTGTTTTTTAAGACTGTTTGTCTCGTGAAGGGCGAACGCAAATTGACGCTCAATAAGTTCCCAATAAACGTTTGTTCCCAATAAACGTTTATTACTTATATTACTATCTTACATTCGCCGGTCAATAAACACAAGGTAATCACCGGAATATTCAGACTAGGAGAGGAGAGATGGTTAAGTTGCCTGGCTTTACATTGTTGTAGTTAGTTATTCTGTCACAGACTGCTGTTGAGATCACGAAGCATTCTTGAATGTTATTTTATTTTTTGTGCATCGTCAGGGGCTGCGAGAAAGCAATCATTTCTCAAAAACCCAGATTTCCATACTATTTAATCCTAGGGTTAAGGATAGAATGCCGTTACATGAATATAGCAACAGCCTTTTCGACTTCGTTTACTGCTCACAGGTTGATTGTCTTGCAGACGAGAACCTCGTATTCAGTGTATGTATGCTCTTTGCATCCAAAAGAGACATACAGGCGTCGTTTCGATGGATGAACCTTGCCGATAGTGAGCATGCCATTGTGCATTGCTCGACCGATGTAGAGAGGCTCGCCATCGTGGCTTTTGCCACCCTGTATGGCTCCACTTGGCACTGCGCCATTGGCTTCAGGTAGCCATGCCAAAGGAGCTCCGTTGGAGACAAGCACCTACAGGAAAGCGGTTCAAATGTTAGACAGTTATAATCTGCATAGAACTACACTCATGTAAACATGTGGATACTACAATGCGCGTCTGAAAATCGTTTATTTGCCTGTGAATGAAGTGCCCATTCCAATTTACAAAATTTATTGCGCATCCGATATGTTTTTCTTGGTCGAGTGCGTTACTGGCTCGACCACGCCGCCAATGGAACAGGTATCCCTATCGTGCATGTTTCGCTCTCACTGCATGGAAGCGCTTTCAGTTATTGTCCACATGCAGCTATTCTACAGTTACGGCAAACATTTTCACAAGAAAGTGGAAAGGCAAATAACTGTTAGGAAACGAGTAAAAGCAGACCAGGAGGAAATGTGCAAGCAGCAAACTAGAACGAAGTTTAAGGCCACTATTCCTGCAGCTGTGAAACTTTCTGAACGCGGGGTTTGCCCTGTCTTTGTCAATATATCAACTCGAAAGTGCGGTTGCAGTCTAAAAGTAAACACACGGTGATTCTCTGTACAGTGTGAATGATTGTTGTGGTGGCTTGAGCCCGAATATCTTATTTTTTTCTCCTGTGCATTTTAACAGCGGAGCTCTTCAAGTCTTTCGATGCTCCGAGTAGTGTGAACATAAAGCTACTGTAAGCATGAACCTGCTCGCGCTCTCTTCCTCCTCTGCTTCCTCTGATTCATCTTCTGCCTCGCTTCCACAACACGAGCGCCAATTGGTCCGGTGTGGGATACAGTAACTCTGACTGGCGAGATGTGTGTACAGAGCGAGGTAGAGAATGAAAGAGAGAACGAGATGAAAGAGAGAGAGATAAAAAAAATTATTGGCGAAAATTTCCTGGCAAGGTGGAATTGAAACCGCGTAACCACCATCCGAAGCCGAGTGCCTTAACCACTCCTCACTATCTAGGCATGCTGGCAGAGCATAGCATAGCCTTGTATACAGTGAAACCTCGGTGATACGAACACAGCTCATACGAATTTCGGGGTGATACGAATTTGTCTTAGGTCCCGGCGAAGGCCCATTGGCCTGCTGTGTAACGTGGAGTATGGTTGTTGCGAACCAGATTTTCACCCGCGACGTTTGATACGAACGTACGCTACCACCCAGGTACGAAGAGGTGTGCGCTGGTGCGGAAGACGCGCGCCAAGCACGTGCGAGCGTCGTCATGCGCGACTGTTGAGGTCGCACTTGCGCAGGCATGCCCGTAAATCTCCCCAAAACATCCCCAACACCTCCGCGATAACAAAAGCATAACATAGGAATATAATTCTGAAATTTTGTTGACTTGATCAATCGCGTCAAAGCGGTTCTTCCGTTACTTTCGCCGCAGTACTCCGACGTCAAGCAAAAATTGACGGCAGATCCACGAGGTGAATGATGATGAGATTGGGCGAAGCTCCTGGAAGTAATCATCGGTTAAACCGTGAAATTTCTTCCGTTAATTCGCCCGATAAAAATGACGTGAAACGATTGATTAAATATTTTATGAAACTTTTATTGCTGGTTTCCGCTGTCCTTTCATTATGACCGCTTTGTGGTCGGTGAAATGTAAGCTAAGTGGTTCTTGCACTGGTTGCAGCGGCATCCATATCCATACGAGCACACCGACGGCAAGCGAGCATCGTCAACTACAAACCTGTATCGCGATATGGTTTTGATTATAAAACCATTGCTTTAGAAAACACCTGGCGTCTTTCGTTAAGCAGCTGG
Source organism: Rhipicephalus appendiculatus (assembly GCA_030522465.1). Taxonomy (NCBI): domain Eukaryota; kingdom Metazoa; phylum Arthropoda; class Arachnida; order Ixodida; family Ixodidae; genus Rhipicephalus; species Rhipicephalus appendiculatus. The sequence goes on along the minus strand of JALIZH010019481.1, from coordinate 54,403 downwards.
CGTCTTTTCGTTTTGCTTTTTGGAAAACATCTGGCGTCTTTCGTTGGTTTATTTCATCAATCAACGGCGTTTTGAACAAAATTTTTATTGTTTAATCACGCACAGGAGAAATCTCACCAGGCACTACCAGCCAGGTAAACAATGGAAAACGCTGGGAATGAGAGACAGCAGAAGTCGGCTTTTTTTAGGGGCGAAGCTCCTTAAAGCTGCACCCGTTCGTCCCTCGTCGTTGTCGTAGTCGTAGTCGTAGTGCGTAACCAAGTCTTACTTTGACCTCCAAGGTGGTGCCGGTAGCTTTCTCCTGTGCGTTGTTAATAAAAAATTCACCCAGCGTGCGCGTTAACTAAAAGCCGAATTCTTCTGTCTCTCATTCCCCATTAGCAGCCATTGGCATGTTCCAGTAGGAAACGTTAAAAAAAAAAGCCGACTTCTGCTGTCTCACTCATTCCCAGTAGCAGCCATTCTTTACCTCCAAGGTAGTGCCTGGGGAGATTTCTCCTGTGCGTGATTAAACAATAAAAATTTTGTTCAATACACCGTTGATTGATCAAACAAACCAACGAAAGACGCCAGATGTTTTCTAAAAGCAAAACGAAAAAGACGCCAGATGTTTCTAAAGCAAAACGAAAAGACGCCAGCTGCTTAACGAAAGAGCGCCAGGTGTTTTCTAAAGCAATGGTTTTATAATCAAAACCATATCGCGATACAGGTTTGTAGTTGACGATGCTCGTTGCCGTCGGTGTGTGCTCGTATGGATAAGGATGCCGCTGCAACCAGTGCAAGAACCACTTAATTAGCTTACATTTCACCGACCGCGGTCATAATGAAAAGGACAACGGAAACCAGCAATAAAAGTTTGATAAAACATTTAATCAATCGTTTCACGTCGTTTTTATGTCGGGCGAATTAACGGAAGAAATTTCACGGTTTAACCGATGATTACTTCCAGGAGCTTCGCCCAATCTCATCATTCACCTCGTGGATCTGCCGTCAATTTTTTTTAACGTTTCCTACTGGAACATGCCAATGGCTGCTAATGGGGAATAGAGACGAAGAATTCGGCTTTTAGTTAACGCGCACGCTGCGTTTTTTATTGTTCAACAACGCACAGGAGAAATCTCCCACCGGCACCACCTTGGAGGTCAAAGCGTAAGACTTGTTACGCACTACATTTGACTACGACAACGACGAGGGACGAACGGGTGCCATACGGGGAGCTTCGCCCCTAAAAAAGCATACTAAAATTCGGAAGGGGCTACTGCTGTCGCATGGGTCACAATGCACATGGTTCATTAAACACGCGCGTACGGGCCGCTATATTTACGAGTGCTGGTATGATTGCCAGGCATCAAAAACTGAACACAATCATTCGAGTTCTTCCTGATGTTGCTGCGGCCCTGAAAAACAATAAACGAAAATGTACGCCAGATTTCTTTTGTCGCATGCTAGAAATTTCCTAGCTTTCTGGTGATACGAATTTCGGATGATACGAATATTTTTGGTGGTACCGTGAGATTCGTATCACCGAGGTTTCACTGTAGTACAATATAGCAAGGGTGAGCAGGAGAGATGTTAGGGTGAGGAGGAAGGAAAGGAGGAAAGGGGAGAGTGAAGCATAGTATAATAAAAGGAAGAAAATCACGTTACAACTTGTCATGTGACATGGTTCCACAAAAAGAACGTAAAATCGCATAACAACTTGTCGCATGATGTTTCCACCAAAACCACGTCCAAGTTAAGCACAACCGCAGACTGCACTTAGCAAAGCTTAGCAATACCTTGCAAAACCTAGCACAATCTTATTTAAGCCGTAACAACCTAGGTATCACTTGCTCGGCCGTGATTCCCGTCTCACGCCACCACTGCGAGGAGCCCACATTTTTTGTTTAATGTCTTGATTGGTTACATTTTCTCTCGTGAGTGCGATAGCGCGAATGGGACGTGGCTGGCAGTTCTAGGGTCGCGTTAGTGTTGGTGGCTGCTGTTAATAAATGAAGTGTTCTAGTTCTTAATAAATGAACGGTTCTTGTTTAATTTCACAGAGTCTTTATACCTTCATAATTCCTATGGCGTAGCACAACTCAGGCAGAGAAACAGAAGGACACACTCAGTGCTAGCTTGCAAGGTAGCGCTGTGTATGCTCCTTCTTCTCCGTCTGTCACGTTGCGCTACGCCATATAAATTATGAATCCTAACCAACTAGCCCGGCAACGTCCCTTGGCCAATTAATATCTTGCAGACAGACACAGATGAACTTTATTTGCGTCCTGGGAAGAAGGCTTATGAACCCACAGAGGGCATCACCCGCGACGGGTTCGCTTCACAGGCTCCCTGGACCGCCCGAAGTTGTTGCGCAAGGTCTGGACTTGCGATGAATTCTAAGTCCGTCTCGTTGACGCGATGCTTCCTTGTTGAAATGTGCAAGCGGGGGGCACCGCCACATAAATGACGAAAGGTGGCGAGTTGATCGCATGCCGAGCAGTTAGGGGAAATGTCCGTATACAGAGCCATGGTGGCCGGCGACGGGAAGGATCTAGTCTGGAGGAGTCGGAGGGCTATCTCCTGCCTCCTAGTTAGCTCTCTGTGCGGATCCGGAAAGGCTTTCCTGTCTAATCCGCAGTGCGAACTTAACTCATGAAAGGTGGTGAACGGGTCCCCGTCGGCGCCACCACCACTCCCCGCCCCCGCAGTGGGCGGCGTGCTCGTTTGCCCGGGGCGGAGAATGAGTCCTCGCGCCCGAGCGTGAGCCATTTCGTTGGGGTCGGTGATGCCGTCGACGGAGGGCCCATGTGGGTGGGGAACCTCGTAAACTTGTGAAGGAATACTGTGCTGTTAGTGATAATGCTGTTAGCAGCCAAAGAGATTTGGTTGGCGTCAAACGACCTGACGGCCGTCATGGAATGGGAAAATATAGGGGATGGATCTCTATTAATACCTTGCATTCGCGTTTTATTTTTACGTGCGCCACTTCAAGTGCACAAAATGGTCAACACGGCGCTGCATGGACCCAAATCTGTTCTGTCCTCCCCAGTTGACAAACAACTGAGCAAATACAAAACCGGACACTTTTAAGGACCCGACTGACTTTGAAATCATCCCTTATTTGCATAGCAACGCTACTTATGCTGACGTCATTGACAGGCCCGTAGCCAGGGGGGGTGCCCGAGGCTCACCCCGCCGATATTCGGATGGAGGGCGTGTTTTACCGAGGAAAAATAATAAAAATAGGTGTTTTTCAAGGCCTTCAACAGGTACACTCCCCCCTCCCCCTGAAAAATATTTTTGGCTTCGGGCCTGGTCAGGGACCATATTCGTGTCACTAAGCAAAATTTTTTTACAGGTCGTAGTCATAAGTCAGCAAAAATTGTAGAGTTCACTCAGAATCACTCATGAAACATATTTTGCGCTTAGGGCTCACTCGGACTGAGGCTTACCAAAATTTTCCCGGGCCGCACTCACTTGGATTCACACTCATGAAAATTTTCTTCAAGCGTACTCACTCAGATTGAAGCTCACCAAAATATTACTCACCCGGACTCACTCAGACTCAAACTCACGGCTTGATCTGACTCTGAGTGAGTCCGAATGAGTCAACTCATGAGTGAGTTCGCCGACCTATGGTCGCAATAACGTCGTTCATGAATCGCGCGAGAATGAGAAGACATACCTGGTAGTCGCGAAATATATGCTCGTCGCCGCAATGAGCGACGTAACAGAATCCACAGAAAGGGACCACCTTTCCTGGTATCACTTCGTCCGCGTACGCGGCCCGCCCTACGTAGGTGACATCACCTCTCATGTCATCACCTCCAGGCACAGCGTTCTCCGGGAGTTTGTCTCCGCGGCACTCAACCCACTGGAATTCGGGCTTGTATTCGCTCGCTGCGTAGAATACGGAGTTTAATGAACACTTGAAAAACATCAGTACTTGATGTTAATTGTTTGCGTTCCCAAACTTGATAAAGCTTGTTAGTATTCTTATATTTCATCAAAATGTAAGAAACGGATGAAAAATGGCAAGTCTGACAAGAGACAGTTGCGCAAAGCTATGCCCACGAGGCACCAGATCCTTTCAGAGGTGCTATCCTTCCAGAAGTGCTTTGCGAACCACATCGATGCAGTACTTGAGAAGTTTCTTTAATGGCTTGAGATCACGTAGGTTATCACTCACACGATTTCATTATTGAACTTCAAATTGAATGTTCAGTTGTTTTGCCACCAGTCCACGTTAGATTACTATACAGGGTTTGTCCCGAAAGTTGATTTTAACTTCATAAATAATTTATTTAATATCAATTTACAATCCTTTCAGAAGTTTTGAAAGTACTCTCCCCCTGCGGTTGAATTCAATGTTGCCAATGCTTCACCCAATCATGGAAGGCTCCCTGGAAGCCATCAACGAGAAGATCCTTCAGTGAGGTCGTCGAAGATGCTTTTACCGTCTCCAGCATCCCATGCCGAGTTCCTTTCAGGGTCCCTTTGTTCACTGGGAACAAAAAAAAAGTCTGGTGGTGCCAGATCGAGGCCGTACACTAGCTGAAGCAGTGCTGTCACACCGATTTTGGCCTGCAACTAGGAGACAATCAGCGTGGTGTGACTTCTCCTTCATCCCAACTCACCAGGACTTTTGTTTCCATTTTCGCTCAGACTTTCGTCATTAGAAGGTTCTTCGTCAAAACATGATGAACGATTGTTTTGGGTACTTCACACTCCTACGCGATCATCCGAACACTTAATCGCCGGTCCTTATACAATGCTTGACGCACTTTCTGCACCGAGTAGTCTTTTTGTGATTTCGAAGGACGTCCAGAGTTGTCGTCGTCGTTGACAGATTCCGGACTTTCCCGGGACCTCTTGTGCCAGATCAAAGAATGGCTTTTGTTTCATCGCGTTGTCACCGTATAAGCTTTCTTAAGCGTTTAGAGCGTCTCCGCCCTGTTTTTATTCCAGTTCCACATAAAACATGATTGCATGATGCTGCTCCAAAAACTCGGCGATTTTTTTTCTCGACGAGGGTTCAGTAGATAGCCCTGCACAACGGCTTGACCCGCCTCAACAACTGCCCGCAGGCAATCGAAACTGGACTCCATTTGAAGCCTATATCACCCACTCACTTCTGCACCCGAAGCGCCGCCCCACCAGGCGGCGCTGCCGACTACCAAAAAAAATTTCCGGGAAATGTTGGGACTCTATATGCTTGCTTAAAAAACAGCACACGCACCTTCGCAGTTTCAACCAATTGTTGATGCTGTTGCTGCTGAGGATGATTACTAATCATGCCAGAGAGCTTTGTAATGGATAGGTCTTTAAATCACCAATTGCTTGAGCAATGCACATGTTTTCACGCCTGGTGCGATACTACGCTTACTGTCCGTTCTAAAACGGACAGTAAGCTGATCGGCCTGTATTTTTTCAAGTCCTTGACGTCCCCTTTCTTATGGATTAGGATGATATTGGCATTCTTCCAAGATTCTGGTACCCTCCCCGTTAAGAGAAACTTCGTATACAGGGTGGCCAGTTTTTCTAACACAATCTCTCCACCATCTTTCAACAGGTCTGATGTTACCTTATCCTCACCAGCGGCTTTGCCTCTTAGCATTCCCTCTAGGGCTTTCTTTACTTCCCCTGTCGTTACTGGTGGGATGTCAGATTCCTCTGGGCTATTACTGCTTCTTACGTTATCATCCTGGTCATAAGCGTGCGCAGGGTTCCCCTTCAGGGGGGGGGGGGGGGCGAAGGCTCGTCGCAGCGCCCCCCTTCCCTATTAAGTCAATGTATGGGGCAGACTTTGCGGCCCCCCTTCTTAGTTGACTAGGGGGGGGGGGGCGGCCGCCCCCTCTGCCCCCCCCTTGTGCGCACGCCTATGATCCTGGTTGTCTCGGCTGCTGTACAGATCTCTGTATAATTCCTCCGCTACCTCAACTATCCTATGCATATTGGTAGTGACCTTGCCTTCCTTGCCGCTTAATCTGATTTTTGCCTATGCACAGTTTTGTCTTCACAGTTTTGAGGCTTCTTCCGTTCTTTAGAACATGCTCAATTCTCTCCGTGTTATAGCGTCATATGTCGGCCACCTTACGCCTATTGATTAACTTCGAAAGCTCCGTCAGCTCTATTTTGTATGTTGCATTTGAGGCTTTCATGTTTTGACGTTTCTTAATCAGGTTTTTCGTCTCCTGGGATAGCTTGCCAGTGTCCTGGCTAATGACTGTACCCCCCGACTTTCATTGCACACTCCTTAATGATACTAGTCATACTGTGATTCATTGCATCACGGCTAACGTCGCTTGCCTCGGTTAGAGCCGCGTATCTATTCTGAGAGAAAACTCCGAATTCCTGTACTTTCCCTGTCAGCGCTAGCTCACTAATTGGCTTCGCTGAGACGGGAGCGTAAGCACTATTAAGGCTGCATCTGATATATCTCCTTTCTCATATCTCCTCGGTGGTAGGAGATATATAAAGTGCAGCCTTAATAGTGTTCCCTCGTACCGAACCGTAGACATTGTCTTCAGTGCATGTACACCTTGGCTATGGGATAGTACGGCAGATCTGGTGCATTCAATATACAAGAAAAACAGCACAAATATGAGGCCTTCGGTTTCGCCTAAAACAAGCGGTATGTGGAGCAATAGCCCTGAAGGGGACTGCAGTATTTGAAAATAAAAAAATAAAATAAAAAATAAATAAATAAATAAATAAATAAATAAATAAATAAATAAATAAATAGTCATCCAACAATATAGGGCACAAAAGCTGGAAGCTTACCTCCGTAGTCTGCCATTCTCGCAGTGAGAGGCAAGGCCGAGTAGACGTGGCGTAGGACCGCGCGGTGGTCCAGGCACCCGGGGGGGTCCAAACACACTCGCCAATAAAGCTTTTCTGTCTGTCTGTCTGTCTGTCTGTCTGTCTGTCTGTCTGTCTGTCTGTCTGTCTGTCTGTCTGTCTATTCTTCCTGAAACTCGCGTGTTGTATTGGAGCGAAAACAACGAAAGGGAAGAAGACGTAAAAGAGGACCGAACAACAACGCAGTTGTGTTCTGACACGAAGTGCATCGACTATAAATAAGGCTACAGACTATCAGAACGCGGAAATTATTCCGAAATTAATGATCAATCACGTGACCTTCACTTCCTTGTTTCAGGGGTGTTTCAGGGGTTGTTTCACAACTCTTTATCATCCCATTGCTCATGTCAACAAACGACTGGCAAATGTGTCACAGAGTCAGGGGCAATTAACTGTAGCCAATAAGCAAGCACGTGTGATTTCACTTTTTGGTCATGGCTACGTGCGAACTCATGGGCCTATGAGCCGAAGTTCAAGAACTCAGCTATGATTCACTTTGTGTGTTATCTCATGGCGTGATGACAAGGAAGCCATTAATTACTTTTTGTCCTTATTAATAAGCCAGATATATATAAAATATTGAAAAATACTAAATATTTCAACACATATTTGCAAATGAGCGTTTTCTGTCAAATGAGTTATTGTTATTGGGGAAAGTAGCATACCTTGGCAAGTTCACGCACACGTCTTATAATTGCCGTAGCAAAACCTACGTGTTCAATAAAGGTTCAGTTAAAGGGACACTAAAGAGAAGCAACGACTTGGTTTAGATTGACAAACTGCACTCTGAGAACTCTAATGCCATATGTTGCACTATCGTAAGTTCATTATTAGCGGAGAAAATCAAGGTTGAAGTTTTATTTTTAAATTTGGCGCCGATATTTGCGCGCGTGACGTCAGAGATTCCGAATGTATTTTTCGTATTTTCCCGACATTGGCTCGATGATATTTTCTAAAAATTCGTATGCTAGGTCTATGGCACCCAGAGAGGACAATGCACCTCATTTTTTTATCGATTAGAAGCTACGTAGGACTCAGTGGACGCCTTCAAAATCTATGACGTCACAGTGTTTCGTGCGGGAATCTCAAGGTGGCGTCTCCACCCGCATTTTCTTTTCGCATGTTTTCTCGCTCACCAAGCGTCGTGTCGCGGTAAGAGTTGTGTTTTCCGGATTGTGAAATTGTACTTAACTAATACGCGTAAAATCGTTTTGCCCTTTAGTGTCCCTTTAAAGGTCAGGGCTTGTTTGTGTTGCTTCTTTTGTGTGTCCCCCCTGTAGAATATCGCTCTGTTCCTCTTTCATAGTGTAGTAAAGGCGAGGCCAAGAGAAAATGGATTATAGCGGAAGAAAAGGCATTGAACCCACAGAGTTCAGATTAGTCCCTTGCGGATTCGGTCACCATTTGCGGAGAGTTCTTTTTCCGTCCTGTTTATTAATTTATTTTAAATGCATAATTACTGCACTAAAATGGGATACTACAAATAACAATCACTGTACCTTCCTTGGCTTCATACATGGTTATTTCACGTCAACTGTCCAAATCTTGGCGTTGAACCATCTGCGAGTTCTGTGAAAAACAGAAAGACTATGCTGTTTATCTAAAGCAAGGGGTCTTACTCTAACTTTCCTCTAAAATATATTTCGCGGAAATAAATTCAGCTGCTCCAGCCGCATGCGAAACTTTCCGCAATGCTCAAAATTTTGTTTCACAAACGCACTGTGAAAACTTTTCTCATTTAATTGGGATACGCTTTTCTATAGTGAATGATCACAGCAACTAAAATAGGTATCATCATTTACCTTATCGTGCTTTTTTAGGGGCGAAGCTCCTTAGGGTGTGGGTCTGTCCCTCCTTTGTAGTATGTAGTAGTAGTAGTGGTGGTAGTAGTAGTAGTAGTAGTAGTAGTAGTAGTAGTAGTCGTAGTAGTAGTAGGTAGCCACGTATAGTGGGATGTACCCACTCCACGTGATAAAGATAACGATGACGCCTGATGACCATGAAGAATAAGTGCGTTCCAGTATAGTGGAATGTACGCACCACACGTGATAACGATGACGATGACGCTGATGAGGAAAACAAAATCAGGGGAACCCCCCTCCTCCTTGTGGTCCGTAGAGCTCTTGAACAAAATCATCATCTACCCCATATGTAAATAATGAAACATTGTGTATATACTTCATCAATATGTAAATAATGAAACATTGTGAATATACTGTATGTATAATCACACCACACCCCCGCGTTTGTGTGTCAGGTCTTTGTATGATGATCGAGTGGGCAAAATTTACGGGGATTGACGGTTTACCAGATTACCTCTGGAGCTTCGCCCACTCATCATCATTCACTTCGTGGATATGGCGTGGGATTTTTTTGCGTAACCCTAAATGAGAAATATGGTACCAAACGCTATATTTTAGGTCAACGCATTGCCGGGAATATTAGATGAAAGTAGGGTTAAATGATGTGTACAGCCAGCGAGGCACTTGGAAAGAATGTTAGTTTTATCGCGGATGTTGAATTGTACATTTAACATCGAGCTATAGTAAGTAAAACCACG
>JALIZH010019481.1:0-40000 GCA_030522465.1 Rhipicephalus appendiculatus | reverse complement strand
AGTTTGTAATTCAGTGCGCACACAACTAGCAACAACTATCAAAATACATACAGCACGTAGTCGGATAACAACAAAAGTTTATTGCCTTTCCGTATGAACGAGACAACCTATAAAAACGCGATACGATGCCTTCGGCGCACGTTATGTAGGCGCGTCAGACGCCAAAAACAAAAGTTCACGTGTGTTCCGAGTCCACACAATGAGTAAGAACCAACAGAGCGTACAGCCGAGAGAGCTTCGCATGCAGATATAATGAAGCGAACGTACGTACACATGAAAAGTGACACCAGGTACTATTCGTAGTGCACTCGAATTGCACCGAGTATACGCAACAGCTGGGCATTGCGTATTCGTAAAGAACACACAGAAGGAGCAGCATACGCGAATCGACTGTGCCGCCGTCGCCGCTTCCACGGCGATGAAAAAAGAAAGGCTGCAAAAGTTTCGCGACTCCCTCGATGCGCGCACAGCACGCATGCGCTCGCTCCCGACGCGGCGGAAATCGCGAAGTGTCTAGCTGCTCCTTCGCTAGGAGGCGATGCGGGTGTTTGCGACGGGCAGGGCTTCACGAATATGACGTCAGGGCCTCTCCTTAGTATTCCTTCCTCCATGCGTTTGAGGGTGGTTCCAGCGCTCGTTTGTGACAAATATATATATATATATATATATATATATATATATATATATATATATATATATATATATATATATATATATATATATATATATATATATATATATAGTCTGGAAACCTGCACGTTCGCGAGTGGTAGCCAGCGTTTCACGGTGCGGTTTTCGGAACCGTTTTTGTGATTATAATAATAATATAATAATGTTTATTTACCATCAGTACAGAAATAATGATGGGGGGGGGGGGGGGAAAGCGACAATCCGCTTGACAGAGTTCCCACTCCCGTGAAGGTAGCAGCAGCGGGGCACAAAAAAAAATACAGTTCTATACATGTGTACAATGACAGTGATATGTATTAAACCAACGTGAGAAACGAAAAAAAGAGCAAAAAAAAAAAACACACACACAGAGCATTACCACTTGCTCCTAGAAAAGAAAAAAAAATCATACATATTCATAAATAACACTATATGTATATATACACACATACGCAAGCATGTATTTACATACAAATATCCATACATAATCGCACACATGTGGAATCATTAAGAGAAAGAAAATAAATAGAATAGGCTCAACTGCTGTAGGTGGATGTGAGTGAGGAAGATTCATTACTGATGTCTCTGTGCTAGAAATTTTCGTATTCCCAGGTTATAGATTTCCGGAAAACTAATGTGCGCGTCGATGAGCTGATTTAATATGAATGGTAACTGGTAGTGAAGCATATGCCGTCCATAGTTCGTGCGGGTAGCCGGTATAATCCAGTGTGGTTTGTGGCGGTGTGGGTAATAAGACTCAAACAGTCTTAAAGAAGCGAGACCGCGTAAGCTGCCCTGGTGTTTTTTAAAATCTACTTTATACCTTCGTAATAGTCTGTAGTGGTATAAGTTAAAGATATTAAGGATGTCATATTGCACAAAAAGATCTCTTGTTGTATGTCCATAAGGCAATCCATAAACTACCCTTAGTAGCCGTTTTTGCACAACTGATATTTTTTGTAGTTTTGATTTAGTGGTCGTGGCCCATATAAGTGCACAGTAATTTAGGTAGGAACAAAACAGAGAATTATACAGCATTAATTTTACTTTTTGGGGTAGTAGGGTTCTCTACCGCATAAGGAGACCAGCGACGCGGGATGTTTTTAGGAGGATGTGGTCGACATGGTCGTCCCACTGCATATTTTCTGAAAAGTATACCCCAAGTGGTTTAAAAGACGACACTATTTCAAGAGCACTTGAATGATATAAAAGATTTGCGGAGACCGTAACAGGTTTATTCCTAGGATGGAAAATGATGGCTTTAGACTTTGATACATTGATGGTAAGCATGTTTTCATCAGACCATTTTTCTAGCTTTCGCAGTAAGTGATTCGCTTGAGTGATTACGTCATTGGGATTCTGATTTGAAACAAATATACTTGTGTCATCCGCATATATTATAAAACGGGAAACTTTATCAATGGTTACGATATCATTAATATAGATATTAAAAAGTAACGGTCCAAGAATACTGCCTTGGGGCACACCACAGACAACGCGGCGTAAAGACGACTTAAGTTGACCAATCTGAACATATTGAGTTCGCGACGACAAATATGACTTAATGAGGAGCAAGGCATGACCCCTTATCCCGTATAATTCTAGCTTCTGAAAAAGAATTTCGTGATTTATTTTATCAAATGCCTTGGTGTAATCCACAAATATTCCTAACACAATTTTTTTTTGTTCAAAACATTCTAGTATGTGTTCTTTTTGGTGAAGTAGGGCCAATTCAGTGGAACGATTTTTCCTAAAACCATATTGGGAGTCAGTGATGATGTCGTTGGCTTCACAAAATTTTTTCTATACGTCGGAGGATAACTTTTTCAAGGCCTTTAGAAAAAACCGGTAGAATACTGATAGGTCGATAATTGGAAAAATCATTTATATCGCCTTTTTTGTGCAAGACGGTCACCCTAGCAATTTGCATACCTGAAGGAAACTGTGCAGTAGAGGTGTGCACGGGCTCCGGGTAGCCCGAAAGCCCGAGCCCGGCCCGGCCCCCGGGCCGGGTTCGGGTATGCGGAGGTCTTCCCATCTCGGGCCCGGGCCGGGCTCGGGCTACTAATCTCGGGCATTGGGTGGGCCGGGCGAGGTGCAAAGCCCGCATCAAACCAAATATATAGACATTCTGCCGGAATTGTTTTCTTTAACGATGAACCCACTGATCACCTTTGTGATTATTTATCCATGAAATCATCCTTCTGACCTGCATCAGAGATACTAAACTTCTGGAAGAACAAGGAGTCTAATTATTCCAAGCTTACTGTGCTTGCGAAAAAAATATTCGCTATTCCGGCTACCAGTGCGAGCAGCGGACAGAACTTCAGTTCGACGGGATATGTGATGCAGGAGCGCCGCACTTCAATGATGTCCGAATCACTGCACAGCTTGTTATTTTTACACAATTTGTAATCTTTGTATACAAACTAACATGTGTCGTTTGCATATGTTTAACTTTGATATGTTGAATATAAATGCCAGATGATAAAAAAGTGATATCTTGTGTCCGCAGCAAATTTTCATGGTGTCGGGCCGGACCGGGCCCGGGTTTGTATTTTTGTCGGGCCGGGCCGGACGGGCTCGAAGCTCTTTAGCGTCGGGCTCGGGCGGGCCTTCGACGCAGTCAGTGGGCCCGGGCCGGGCTCGGGCTTGAAAATTAGGCCCGTGCACAGCTCTACTGTGCAGATTGTAAACACAAATTATATAAATATGCCAGTACATGAGATACAACATCGATTGCATACTTGACAGGACGTATTTGAATATCATTATCATCGCAGGAGGTACTGTTGTTAATCTCGGAAAATATGTTTACTATTTCGTTTTTATCAACTGGTTCTAAAAACATGGTGGGTGATACCCTCTTAATGGATGGTGTAGGTATATGTACTTGTATGTTTGATTGTGCAGTAAAGTAGTCATTGAAGGCATCAACAAGAGATTTGCCTGCATATTCACGGCCATTCTGAATAACCTTCTCCAGTGGTCTTCGGCCATCATTTGAAGGATCCAGTGATCTAAGTTTTTTCCAAAGCGTATCGAAACGATTTACTGTGCATTCAAAGTGTTTCTCATAATAACTTCGTCTTGCCTTTCGAATGTCATTATTCAAATTATTTCTGTATTTTTTGAAGTCATGCAGCGCGGTAATGCTCCTACTAGTAGTAAACAACTTGTATAATTTATTTTTTTCTCTGATGCGAGCATGTAATTCACGGGTTATCCAGGGTTTTCTTAGTTTTTTATGGGTTTTTCTCTCTTTGAAAGGAAAGTACTTTTTGTATATTGAAGAAAATTTCTCTAAGAATAGCCGATATGCAGTGTTCGTTTCACGTTCCCTATGTATATCGCTCCAATCTGAGTTCGATAAGTCGAGGCGGAATCTATCTAGTGCGTCAGGTGTTACGAGCTGGTAAAATTCTTTAGCCCGAGTTGCTTGTTTAGGAATTGCTTTTTTTGCAGAAAAGGTATATGCCCAAGTGGTCACTCAGATTACAGCAAGTAACACCCGAATGTATATTTGACATGTCAATGTTGGTGATAAACAGGTCTAAAAGTGTTTCAGAGGTTGCTGTGATTCGGGTAGGTGCTTTAGTTGTAATGGTGAATCCGTAGGAGCGCAAAAGAACATCAAAATTAATGCTGTTAGAAGACGAGGTGAGCATATCAATATTAAAGTCTCCACTGATTATGGCGTCATACTTATTGATATCAATAAATCTGAGGTAAGCTTCAAAGAAGTCAAGAAATGCACATATGTCACCTCCAGGTGGTCTGTAAAACGCTGATAGAACTGTCTTATTTCGCATTATTATTGAAACAACTTCTACATCGGCAGAGCAGAAGCAAAATTCTTTGATGGCGTCAGACTCAATTTTTTCATTAATCAGAATACACACGCCCCCCTCCTCGACGGCCATCGCGGTTTACAGCAAATGTTTTGTAAGGGGCTACATTAAAGCTGTCATTATCATCGAGCCAAGTTTCTGAAATCATTATGACATCAAGTGTGAATCCAAAGTCATCAAGTAGCATCTGAAAATCATTTCTTTTGTTGCTTATTGAACGAATATTTATATGGAAACACTTGATTACGTTCTGTTTGAGCCACCTCTGAGGAATGATGCTATGCATGTCATGGGGTAATAAAGACTGGTCGGTATGACTAAAATTTTCAGATGCCGCAAGTGAACCAGTTGAAGAAATTGTCTTATCTGCAGTCATTACCAGAACTGATGAATAACAGCAAATTGCACACTTGGTAATACTCAATGTCATATTGCGCTAGAGTAAAACTTCCAGCTCTATCACCGCTGTGTTTATTATATAAATAATTGGCTGATTTTCTCTTCAAGCATATTTTAAGAGAGAAAGCGGAAAGGGCCATGGACATTCTATTGAAATGTAATATCGTACACTTTTCTGTTTTATAACCGGAGAGGACAAAGGAAAAACAGGGTCTCATATGGTGATTGTTCGAAATTGAGCCAAGTCTTTTATAGCAGGGATCGCGAAACAAGTTCAGTAGACAGTCAATGGACAGCAGCAAGAGCAATTTCAGCTTTCGAATTATGTAAATGATCCTTGTTTGAGGTGTTAAGTCGGAATCCAATGCTTTTTCCCGTTTCATCCCGACAATGCAGCGGGAATACGACTCACCCACAACATTAAGTTCATTCCATAGAACTCATGACAAGTTAACCATCTTATCGACATCTTCTCCATTTTGAACCCTGATCCTGGGCGATCCATCTGCTTGTCTTGCAAATATTTTGCCATCACGCACCCATACATACTTCCAGTTTGTCCCATGCTTACGCGCTGTAGCTCGACCAAGTAATCGCTTCAGTTCGGGACATAGATGCTCGTTCACGAACAAGGCTGCTCGAGAATCAATGCCGACATCAGAACATTTCAACGTTGCCGAGCGTGCACTCTTCAGAAAGCCATCTCGCTTTTGCCTCTGTAGGAACTGCACCACCACATTCTTTTTAGTTGCGTCTTTGGCTGTTGGAACCCAGTGAACACGTGCAATATCACTTGCAAGGATTGGAACTCCTATTTGCTCACCAATTTTGGTGACCACTTCAGTCAAGTTTAAAGAGGCACTGTACGGCATACCTTTAATTTCTACATTGGCTCTCCGAGAGTACTGCTCAGCCTGAAGTATTCGACATTCGTGGTCTTTTACCTGCTGTAAAAGGCCAGAACATAGTACATGAAGTTTGGCGTTTGATTCTCTGAGTTCCTTGTTTTCCACTTTGATATCCTCGTATTCTTTGTTCGCATGAGCCAGGGAAGTCTTGATATCTCTCAATTCTTTGCGAAAATCTCGCTCAATGGTATCCTTGAAGTCTTTGAATTCAGCCCGCAATTCCCGTTTTAGGTCATCAAAAAGTGATCTGATCTCTTTTGACATCTTAAGTGACAGAGCAGCGAACCAAGATGCCGTACAACAGTGACTGGTTGCCCAACCGCGAACCAACAATGCAACAAAAGCACAGTCACTATCAATAGCACTTATGGTAGCAGCAGCAGTGGCAGTGTACAAGCCTACGCTACAAAAACGTAAAAGGTACGCAACCAACCTGCAAGTTTTAGTAGAACGTCGTTATTCCGTGACCGCTTGCCACCGCTGCCGCTACCAAAGTGAGCAAGGCAGAGCCGTTTTCACGCCCACAAGATCAAGATGATAGCGTCCAGAAGATTGCTTTCAGCAACCACAGATGGCGGTGGCGGACAGCAACAGGTAGCAAGGCCACAGGAACAGATGAAGCGTGCCGTAAACTCGGGAGCCTTTGGCGGAGTACGAGACGTGCCGAAATCGTCAGAAGGCCGCTCCTTGGGGCTTGTCCCACGTCGAAGTTAGCAGCTCGGCTAACAGGGAGGGCCTGCAAGTTTTAGTAGAACGTCGTTATTCCGTGACCGCTTGCCACCGCTGCCGCTACCAAAGTATACTCTTGCTATCTTGTCTCTGGGCATTGTGTGGCATCATGGTAACTCCTGGCACCTCGTCGAGTGGTCAGCAGTCCGACAGAATGCCATGGGGGTAGCCCCGGGTCAACGAAAACTCCGAGGTGGGGCTGATGCCTAACATTCGAATCCGCGGCGGCGCGGCCGGAAAGGGGGGGGGGGGGGGAGGCGGTGATAGATTCAATATTTAAGTTTCTGGGCAGAGAAATTTCTGCTTTTAATTTTGAAAAAAAAATGTGTTTCCACGAAAGGGCGAAGCAGTGAATTCGATAGCAACATGTAATGTTTTAACGAATGCAAGCAGCTAACTCCTTTTCATCGGATCTCGCGAAACTGCAAAACACTCGTGAATGGGAATACGGCCGCTCCCGTGTAGGAAGCGGTTTTCGAGCAGTATGTCTTATCGGTGGTCACAGCACGAAGCGGTGAGATCATAGTGCGTAGAAGGGTACACGAGCCGTTTGCTGATGCCTGCCGAGATAGCGCGCGTGAGCGCTCGCGACCGCGCCCTTATAGTCAATGTTCACAGTTGCGGCTCGAGTCACTCAGCCCCTCTATCTCGGCGTTCCCTCATACTCCTTCGTCCAGCGAAATACAGACAGGGTGCTTCCTTTCTGGTTCAGGAGCAATCGACGGCAGGCCTTGCACGTGGAGTGATGTTATCGCATGCGCCCTCCGTGCGACATATATAGATGGGCACGTTGTTTCATCTATGCTCCAACCGTATACGTGTTCCTCGCTTGAGCTCGCGAGCTTTTACTGTCGGGTACAGCATACGATGTGTGTACAAAAGTTATCGATTTAGACTTTATACGGAATACGACGGCGACAATGAAAACTTTTACAGTGACTCTATATAATTGTTATCGCAATCAAAAATATACAAACGCCGTGGAAGCGGGCTGGCCTTTTTTCTGGAGAGCTGCGTCGTCCTCGCTCTAAAGAGTTTGTCCGGTGGAAGAATCAAATAATCCGGTGCCTGTTCCATTGGTTTCGTTCTCGCCTTCACTACAATTCTTACAGGCGATATCACCTCGACACTTAGTTCTTCATAAAGCTTGTGTACAATGTTACCGCTAAGCGTTGAGCCTATAAGGATTTCGAGCTTGTCGGCTACACGCTGTTGTTTTCCCTTGCGCAATCAGAAACTCAGAAAATAGTACAAAATCAGTTCATCGCGCACGATGATAATGCGATGTGAGATAGAACTGGTGCACGATTGCATCGGAAATCATGGTAGGAGACTATTCACAACTGATATTTGTCGTATATGGACCAATCGGGAGTATGTGCTCTAATCATGTAACGTGAATCACCGTCGTGGCGTCACGAAGAGCTAAAAAAAAAGAGAGAGAGAGAGAAATGCCAAGAGAGAATAGCGAGTTTGATTTTGTATTTTCAGAGGCTGTTTTGGGGCCCTTATAAAGACAGGGTGTTCAAACACGGACACAAGAGATTAATCAAGACACCGCAAACGCCGCTGACTGAAAAATTGTACAGCTGCGGAAAAGAAAGTAGAAAAACGAAAAATAAGGCAGCTTCGCACTAGTGGTGCCAAACCTGAAGGAAGTGCGTAGCTGGGCAGTCTTTTTTTTTCTCATTTTTTTCTCTCTTTCTTTCTGTTTTCTCTGTTTACGTTTTCCCCGTCTTTTTTTATCTCTGTTTATTTCTATTGATTTCTTCCTCTCTCTTTATCTATTCCTTTCTATTTCCTGCTCTTTTTATTTTTCTTCTAATTTTTGTCTTTCTTTCACTTTCTATTTTTTGCGTGCTTCCTCTTTTTATTCTATTTTCATACATGGTTTTGCCTGTGTTACACCAAGTGACGACAACCTACGACAGCTCGGACCCCTGAAGTTCTCCGCACATAATATCATGAAGGCGCTCGAAGAACAAGAGGAAGAAGACTTCAGCTCGGCTCGAGCCCGCGCTCAATATGCTACAGGTGGCTATGCTATACATGGTTGTGCCCGCGTTTCGCCAAGCTACGACAGCATACGATGACATCATGCAACAGCCCGGGCCCCTAAAGTGCTCCACACTTAAAATACTTATCTGCGCATTCGCAGGCGAGAGGCGATACCTCTCAGCCAGCTGCGTGCGACGGTCAACGTGAGAAATAACTGGTCACTCTCTTGACCTCACTCTTGTGTCTGCGTTTTCATGTCGTGTCGCTTTAACAGGAATACCTACCAACTAAGTGAGCTATCGGTTATTCCAAGTTTTCGATCGCCTTTACTTCGCGGTTTATTTATCGACTTACGCGAGTAAAAATGAAAGAAAAAAAAATTGATTGGTGCATCGATATATATTAGCTAAGAAATGCATCGCACTTATGAAAAATCAGTGCCGCAAGCCACATGTGTTCATTTTCGGAATGTTCGAAACTGTCACCCCAGAAACACAATGTGAAATTTTTTTCTTCTTAAATTTAGGTTAAGAGAAATTGTCAGTGCTACATGAGGATACAGTGGAAGCTGTCAGTGGACCGTGACAACCGATTCAATGAGTCCTAATTGTTTTCGCATTGAATATTGAGTTAGGATAACGCTAGCTAGCCAACCGTTAAAACAAACATGCGATAGTGTAGTGTAATGGAGCTGATTATGCTGCGCAGACGGTCATCCATTGACACAGGAATCCTCGGGTCAGCGAAATTCGTACTTACTGCTAACGCACTTTTCCACGAAGACGAAACACGTCCAAGCACCCAGAGCAGTAAAACACAACATTAAGATATTTTCTGACTTGAAACTTAAAATTATTTTCATGAGCACTTCCGCGTCTTTAGATAATAGATGTAGCTAATAAATGCGCCATCAGTCATAGCTTTACTTACGCTAGGTCAATCTTAAATCTACAATTTACATCGGCCAAAACTAACATTCTTTCAAGTGCCTCGCTGGCTGTACACATCATTTAACCGTAAATTCATCTGATAATCCCTACAATGCCTTGAGCTAAAATATAGCGTTTCACCACAAGTTATCTTTTTGAGAAACAATCACAAATATGTACCATATTTCTCATTTAGGGCTACACAAAAAAGCACGTGAAGGCAAATGCTGATACCTATTTTAGTTGATATGGTCATTCACTATAGAAAAGCTTATCCCAATTCAATGAGGAGAAAAGTTTTCACAAGTTATGAGACAAAATGTTGAGCGTTGCGGAAACTTTCACATGCGGCTGGGGCAGCTGAATTTTTTTTTCATGAGATATATTTTAAAGAAAGTTAGAGTAAGACCCCTTGCTTTAGATAAACAGTATAGTCTTTCTGTTTTTTTCAAAGAACTCGCAGCTGGTTCAACGCCAAGATTTGGACAGTTAACGTGAAATAACCAGGTGTGAAGCCAATGAAGGTACAGTGATTGTTGTGTGTAGTATCCCATTTCGGTGCAGTAATTAGGCAGTTAAAAATAAATTAATTTAAGAGGACGGAAAAAGAACTCTCCGCCAATGGTGACCGATCCGCTAGTAACTAATCTGACCTCTGTGGGTTCAATGCCTTTTCTTCCGCTCTAATCCATTTTCTCTTGGCCTCGCCTTTACTACACTACCATTTTTAAAAACTACTCTGGATTAAAAGCTTATCTAAACCACATCTTCTTTACTGGTTTCATTTCTGTGGTTGTGTCTGAGAAAAAAAGTGGTCTGTTGATCCGCTGCCCTTGAATGACTATTTTGCGAGCGTCCTGCCAGTCTGCAATGCAGTCAAAATTTAGGACGCGAACAAGCAGCGCTGGAGGCGGGATGGTGAAAGAACGACAGACGAGGGCGCTGAACTAACAACCACTGGTTTATTGCTGGGATATGCAACATATACAACAAAGCACAGTACAACAAAAACACCGTATCTGCATAGAGATATATAAGAAGACATTCATATTTCAAAAAAGCGTGAAAAAACCACAACACACAGCCACGAAGGAGACAGGACGACGCGCTACTAGCAACTGAAGCTTTAATCAAAAACGTAGAAAGATATACACACACAATACGAAAAACAAGATAAAGAGACAGACAACCGCAGAATGAGTATGCATATAAAAGAAAACGTCACGCATGTTTTTGCCACCAGATTAAGTCACTGAAGGTATTCAACCTCGCGGCTTTATAGCGCTACCGACGGAAACCTTGTGCAAGAAACACCTACTTTAGAAATAAAGAGGGCTTCAACAATTTCTCGAGTCCTCTGATCTCGGTTTGAATTGTTGAAGCTGCCTATATTGCTATAGCGGGTGTGTCTTGCATAAGCATCCGGCGGTAGCACTCAAAGGTATTCTCATCAAGGTTGAATACCTTGATGTGACTTAATCTGGTGGCAAAAAAACGTGCCTGGCGTTTTCCTTTTATATGCGTACTCATTATGCGGTTGCCTGTTTCTTTATCTCGTTTTTTGTAATGTGTGTATATATCTTTCTACGTTTTTGATTAAAGCTTCAGTTGCTAGTAGGGCATCGTCCTGTCTCCTTCGTGCCTGTCTGTTGCGGATTTTCGCGCTTTTTTTTCAAACATGAATTTCAACCAACTCCCCCAACTGTCCCTGCTAATACAAGAAGACATCACGTTAGATGCAACGGCAAAACAGGCTTTCACGCTGTTAACAAGTAACTGATTTCACAGCTATGCAAGGAAGTCGACGGCACACTGACGCAAGCAGTTCCGTGTATGGATGTGGTAAGCTTCGCTTATCTCACGTTGTCTTTGCTCTTTGTATGTTTCCAAAAAGGTGCACTGCTCAACAATTGGCTGACAAGCACATGTTTTGCAGTGTTGACCAAAGTGACTGGACACATATCCGTTAATCGAGTACGCGTGCTCTCATAGCCAGTCGTTCAAACATCGGCCGGTTTGGCCGATGTAGCAACGCCCACACGTTAAAGGAATCTTGCCCACTGCAGCAATGGTGCATTCAACAAAGTGCTTTCTGTGCTTTTTCTCCCCGTTTTCTTTCTTAAAACAGCGAAGCTGCTTAAGGCAGCCGCAATATGCGCGGCCTATTCTGTGTGGCCCATCAGGTATGCGCCACATAAAGTGGGTAATGCCCACTACTGACCACTGGTCCACTAAAAATGAAGAAGGCAACAGTCAGCCCAACAAACAGTATGCGCCACAGAAATTGGGTAATGCCCACTAGAGCTGTGCACGGGCGGAATTTTGGAGACCGAACCCGGCCCGGGCCCGCTGACTCCGTCAAAGGCCCGCCCGAGCCCGACAATAGCGGGCTGCGAGCCCGTCCGTCCCGGCTCGATGTACAAAAATAAAAGCCCGGCCCGGGCCCAGTCCGCCCTGACATTATGAAGGTTTGCTGCCGAGACAAGATGTTTTTCGATAATGTGGCATTGTATTCAGCACATCAAAGTGAAACATAAGCAAATGACACGAAACAGTCACCAGTGACGTAGCCAGGGGGTGGCACACCGGGCCAGTGCCACCCCCCGAATTTTTTCGCCATGGCATACAGAGCGAAAAATTACCATTTTAAGGAAGGAGGTGCCCCCCTTCCCGACATCAAGGAGGTGCCTCCCCCCCCCCGCCCCCCCCCCCCCCCAAAAAAAAATTTCTGGCTACGCCTTTTATAGTCACTATATGTAACTATCACAAGTTTTCGTGTAAAAATAAGCTGTCCAAGGAATTCGGGCTTCAGTGAAGTGCGGCGCTCCTGCGTCACATATCCCGCCCAACTGTAGGTCCCATTGCTGCTCGCACTAGTAGCCGGAATCGTCAATATATTTTTCGGAAGCATAGCAAGCTTGGAATATTTAGAAATCTTGTTCTTCATGAAGTTTAGTACCTCAGATGTAGGAACGGGATTATTCCATGTATAGATAATCACAGAGCTCATCTTGAAGGAAAGGAGAATCGAGAGAGGGGGGTGGGGCCGGTTGCGGAGAAAGAGCTATGTGGTGGAAAACATTTCCAGCAGAATGTCTATATCTTGGGCTTGAATCAGGCTGTGCATCAGGCACGGCCCGCCCGACAAAAAACAAATGGGCTGGGTTCGATCCTTACTCGGACCCGGATATTTTTATTATTTATTTTTTTGCATCTTGCTCAATTTTTCGGTCATGAACAAGATGATGATTTTTTGCTCACCACCAACGACGCCGACGCCGACGCCGGAATTTCTGTGAAACGAGCTCTAACGCTATCGCGTTAAAATGAAGACGCCAACAGTGAGCCCAACAAACGGGTATGTGCCACAGAAATTGGGTAAATCCCACTACTCACCACTGGTCCACTAAAAATGAAGAAGGCAACAGTGAGCCCAACAAACGGGTATGTGCCACAGAAATTGGGTAAATCCCACTACTCACCACTGGTCCACTAAAAATGAAGAAGGCAACAGTGAGCCCAACAAACGGGTATGTGCCACAGAAATTGGGTAAATCCCACTACTCACCACTGGTCCACTAAAAATGAAGAAGGCAACAGTGAGCCCAACAAACGGGTATGTGCCACAGAAATTGGGTAAATCCCACTACTCACCACTGGTCCACTAAAAATGAAGAAGGCAACAGTGAGCCCAACAAACGGGTATGTGCCACAGAAATTGGGTAAATCCCACTACTCACCACTGGTCCACTAAAAATGAAGAAGGCAACAGTGAGCCCAACAAACGGGTATGTGCCACAGAAATTGGGTAAATCCCACTACTCACCACTGGTCCACTAAAAATGAAGAAGGCAACAGTGAGCCCAACAAACGGGTATGTGCCACAGAAATTGGGTAAATCCCACTACTCACCACTGGTCCACTAAAAATGAAGAAGGCAACAGTGAGCCCAACAAACGGGTATGTGCCACAGAAATTGGGTAAATCCCACTACTCACCACTGGTCCACTAAAAATGAAGAAGGCAACAGTGAGCCCAACAAACGGGTATGTGCCACAGAAATTGGGTAAATCCCACTACTCACCACTGGTCCACTAAAAATGAAGAAGGCAACAGTGAGCCCAACAAACGGGTATGTGCCACAGAAATTGGGTAAATCCCACTACTCACCACTGGTCCACTAAAAATGAAGAAGGCAACAGTGAGCCCAACAAACGGGTATGTGCCACAGAAATTGGGTAAATCCCACTACTCACCACTGGTCCACTAAAAATGAAGAAGGCAACAGTGAGCCCAACAAACGGGTAGGTGCCACAGAAATTGGGTAAATCTCACTACTCACCACTGGTCCACTAAAAATGAAGAAGGCAACAGTCAGTCCAACAAACGGGTATGTGCCACAGAAATTGGGTAAATCCCACTACTCACCACTGGTCCACTAAAAATGAAGAAGTCAACAGGCGGACGGCAAGCACTAATTCAGGTTTCTAGACAGACGTAACCAGTAAATGACCAAAGCTTTAATAAACCGTCGGGATTAACCCAGTGATTCACACCGCCACCACACGTTTCACCTTCGCTGAAGCATCCGTACGCAGTGCTTCAACAGTACGTACAACGAGAGAGTACTGAAGAACGGGAAAGACTAAGGCGGCTACGAAAAGACCTCGAAGCGATGGAAGGCCTACGTCAACGGTGACCTGCGCGTAGATCTGTGAGAGGTGCGAACGCTTGGTTTCAGTGCGAGTTTCCGTCACCGAAGATTGGGCATCCGTGTAGTGTCTGTGGCTGTGTGTGGTTTAATTCAAACCTCTCTGGGCTGTGAATCAACGTAGAAACAACCTAGCATCACCTAGCTAAAGCACAGAAACAACCTACAAGCCAGCAGATTAGTATTCAGAATCACGCAATTTCGCTGTGTCAAGGCTTGCGCGGCTTAATGCAAGCTTTGCCATTTTTTCCCTCCATGTTTAGTGTCCGTTACAGCGATGGAAGTTAGTTTCTTGCTCTGAATAATAGGCCCACTCCAATCTTACTAGCAACATTTTTGAATCTGTGCGAAACCTCATGGACATGCGGTATAACGGCCCTGCTTGCATGATGCCCTTTATCCTCTTTGTCGCGTGCCACCCCTCCCCTTGCCAAGCTCACCAATAGCCTTTCTGAAACAGACACCAGCAAGGCCCGGGGATAACCAGCATGGCTGAGCCGTTGCAACTGGTGCTCGAAGCTACCATGCTACCTGGTGGGGGGCACAAGCGCTGCAGAGGCGCTTTTTTTGCAAGAGACTGCAATGCCCCTCTTTACAAGTTTAGAGTGCGCAGAAGTGAAGGGTAGGATAGCTTTCTTTCCTTGTCCAGCGCTGTTTGTTCCGTCTTAATTATGTACCAACCAACCCAGCTAGGCGCACTCCTACATTCAAAAATATATAAATGGAGCTGATTGAAGATAGAACGTAAGCTTTGCTGCGGCAAATATAAGATGTGTGCGTGAACTTGCCAAGGTGTGCGATTTTCCCAATAACAGTAACTCATTTGACAGTAAACGCTCACTTGCAAATATTTGTTGAAATATTTAGTATTTTTCAATATTTTTATATATGTAGAATAATAATAGAGCCAAAAACTAACTCATGGCTTCCTTGCCGTCACGCCATGAGATAAAGCGCGAAGTGAATCGCAGCTGAGTTCCTGACTTCGGGTCATCGGCCCATGAGTTCGCACGTAGCCATGATAAAAAAAAAACGAAATCACACGTCCTTGCTTATTAGCTACAGTTCATTTTCCCGGACTCTGTGACACATTTGCCAGTCGTTTGATGCCATGAGCAATGGGATAATAAACAAAGAATTGTGAAACACCCCCGAAACAAGGAAGCGGAAGTCACGTGATTGATCATTCGTTACGCAATAAGTTCCGCCTTCTGATAGTCTGTAGCCCTATATATAGTCGTTGCACCTTGTGTCAGAACACAACTGCGTTGTAATTCGGTCCTCTCTTACGTCTTCTTCCCTTTCGT
The DNA here is from genome assembly GCA_030522465.1 of Rhipicephalus appendiculatus. Taxonomy (NCBI): domain Eukaryota; kingdom Metazoa; phylum Arthropoda; class Arachnida; order Ixodida; family Ixodidae; genus Rhipicephalus; species Rhipicephalus appendiculatus. The sequence goes on along the minus strand of JALIZH010019481.1, from coordinate 24,499 downwards.
TGTTTTCGCTCCAATATAACACGCGATTGTCCAGGAAGAATGGCAGACTACGGAGGTAAGCTTCGAGCTTTTGTGCCCTATATTTTCGGATGACTATTTATTTATTTATTTATTTATCTATCTATCTATCTATCTATCTATCTATCTATCTATCTATCTATCTATCTATCTATCTATCTATCTATCTATCTATCTATCTATCTATCTATCTATCTATCTATCTATCTATCTATCTATCTATCTATCTATCTATCTATCTATCTATCTATCTATCTATCTATCTATCTATCTATCTATCTATCTATCTATCTATTTTCAAATACAGCAGCCTTGTGCAGGGCTATTCCTCCACATACCGCTTGTTTTAGGCGAAACCTAAGGTCTCATGTTTGTGCTGTTTTTCTTGTATATTGAATGCACCAGACCTGTCGTACTATCCCATAGCCAAAGTGTACATGCACTGACGAGAATGTCTACGGTTCGGTACGAGGGAACACTATTAAGGCTGCACTTTATATATCTCCTACCACCGAAGAGATATGAGAAAGGAGATATATCAGGTGCAGCCTTAATAGTGCTTACGCTCCCCCCTCAGCGAAGCCAATTAGTGAGCTAGTGCTGAGAAGGAAAGCACAGGAATTCGGAGTTTCCTCTCAGAATAGATACGCGGCTCTAACCGAAGCAAGCGACGTTAGCGCTGACGCAATGAATCATAGTATGACTAGTATCACTAGGGAGTGCGCAATGGAAGTCTAGGGTGCAGTAATTAGACAGGACACTGGCAAGCTATTCCAGGAAACGAAAAAGCTCATTAAGAGACGTCAAACCATGAAAGCCTCAAATGCAACATACAAAATAGAGCGGACGGAGTTTTCGAAGTTAATAGGTGTAAGGTAGCCGATTTAGGAAGGTGTAATATGGAAAGAATTGAGCATGCCCTAACGAACGGAAGAAGCCTCAAAGCTGTGAATACAGAACTGTGCATAGGCAAAAATCAGATGTACGCATTAGGGGACAAGGAGGGGCAAGGTCACTACCAATATGGATAGGACATTTGAGGTGGCGGAGGAGTTCTGCAGAGATCTGTACAGCAGCCGAGACCATCAGGATGATAGACGCAGTAATAGCCTAGAGGAATCTGACATTCCACTAGTAACGACAGGGGAAGTAGAGAAAGCCCTATAGGGAATGCAAAGAGGCCAATCCACTGGTGAGGATAAGGTAACATCAGACTTGTTGAAAGTCGGTGGAGAGATTGTGTTAGAAAAACTGGCCACCCATACGAAGTGTCTTAACGGGGAGGGTACCAGAATGTTGAAAGAATGCCAACATCATCTTAATCCATAAGAAAGGGGACGTCAAGGACTTGAAAAATTACAGGTTGATCAACTTACTATTCCTTGTCTACAAGCTATTTACAAAAATAATAGCTAATAGAATTAAGACATTACCAGTGAATCAACCAGTGAAATTTGTTAAAGAGTGGTTTGGAAGGAGCTGCATGACTTGAGTTCGACAAAAATCGAATTTCTCGCTTCTGCAACCCTACCAGTGGCTTTAAGTAAGAATCATGCGCGTGGCCCCATGATTTTATGCAGTATGATAACTGGCTATGAAAAAGAGCAAAATATATCGTCCTTAATGTTGGCACGTAAAAAAAATTGTCTGCATTTAGATTTAAGTTTTTTTACACAGCGACTCAATATGCATTTTCCAGTTTAAATTCTGGTCTATTAGAACACCTACGTATGTCACACTATTCACGCGTTCAGTAGGTTCCCCCCTCTATTTGTGGCACACATGATTTCGAAGAGTGTTACTTCGTGTGAATAATGAAATAGCATATATATATATATATATATATATATATATATATATATATATATATATATATATATATATATATATATATATATATATATATTCCAAGTTTCGAAGCAGCTTATTGGCGTGAAACCAGTTGCTCATAAGCTTGATCTCTTCGTTAGCTAAACGACAAGCTTGGGTCGTAGACTCATGTGTGCAATAAGTACGGTGTCATCAGTAGAGACCGGATTATAGGCAAATGCCTATTTTGTTCCTTGAGTTTCTATCATGCCACATTGATATATGAGCACGAATTAGAGGTTAAGAAGGGCTTTTATAGTGTTTTTATAGTGCCTATAAATGCCTATTTTTGGCGATCGTGCCTAAACGCCTATAAGTGCCTATAAATGCCTATTTCCCAAATGGGTGCCTATATGAGCACTATTTAACCCCAAATTTCACTTTCGAGTGCAGTTTGAGCCCATTATTCATGTTACCAGGCAACATTGACCTTTAGATATACTAGGGGGGTTCAAACTAGCCTTCTAGTTCAACCAATTTCCGGAAAACAACCGCTAGCAGCCGTACAATGGGACGCGCCGGCCATCTTACGCCAACGCGCTGAGATGTCGCGAGCGGCTAAAGGAGAGGTTCAGGAGAGGAAAAGACGCTGTTTCTGCAACCCTAAATGGGAGCAAGTCAACGTCTACTATAGAATGAGGAGAGGGAAATAAACATAGGAAGAGGAGATGAGAAGAAGGGAGAGTGGCGTCCATGGTCGAGGACGCGGCGGTTGGCTTCTAGAGCCGTTTGTCCATTCCAGTGTCCTCAAGGAAGTGAACCACCTTGAAGACATGGGTGTGGCAGTGGGCAAGAAATAGGAGGTGCCTCTGTGCAGCCGCGGGAAGGTGACGGACGAATGCGAAACCATGGAGTGCTGTCAGGGGAAAGGAGAGTGTAGATCAAAAGTACGAAAAATGTGATGTGCACGCGGGTTTGGTTTTGTTTGTTGATGCGTGCCAAATGAAGAGCGTTGGACCACAATAATTTTTTAAGTTGGTTCATTACGAGCCGCGAAACCATTATGCGTGGAGGCGTCATGCTCACGCAAGGTCACGTGCGCATGACGTGCCTGAGCCAGGTCGTGCACGTGAGCGGTGTTGTGTCGTTTCGGTGTTCTCTGTAGTGTCCTGCCACTTTCTTTGGGATGGATCTCTCAGTGAGCGCACGTTTGGAGAGGCTGGCACGAATCACGTATCCTTACCGCGACACACCGCGTCGTACAGCTGGAACTGTTGTTAGGGACAATTCACCAAAATCGCGCCAAGCGTTGTTAGGGCTGGTGCCGGCGCGACGCGGGAATGGTGAAAACACGAACGCATACGAAATGGAGGCAGATTAGTCTCACATCTCGCTGCGATTCGAAGTAAGAAATAAAAAACAAAAATGCAAACACATTCCGCTTGTGTTTTTTTTTTACTTCTCTCAACTTTCATTCATCTATTTAAGCAACATATCACAGAAATTACACATGTCGCCTCGAATAATTCTCGCAGTGTCACGTGCTACTGCGAGCGATCTCAGAGCACTAATGTCTACGTAGAGGAGCGACGTTAGAGCTCAGATAACTACGCAGGAGCATTCCTTGTTGTACGTCGACCCCTTCATCTTGGGTCGCGCGCCTGCGAGAAGGGCAAGCGGTGTTCATTTTAAAATTTCACATTTTTCCGCGGCGCGTAATGTTGCAAATCTCGGCAGACTTGATCGTGAGCGCCCAGTTCATGCAAAACACTTTTCAGTTCAAAATGCTCAGACCTGGTGGGTGGCCCTTTATAGGTGTTCGTCGATAGTGTAGCAACTGACCCTACGCGATTAGACCCGGCCAATACGAGGCATCCCTGCCTTCTGGGGTTTTTAGCGCTCTAACTACCTGTTTCTGTGCATGCCGAAAATAAAGAGATCCATGACTGTGTCGATTCCACGGTGGACACTTTACTCACCATGATAGAGAATAAAAGGAGAGACTGTGTTCTACGAACCGTGCGGCAAAAAGGACAAGTGCGTGGCTGTGTTCAACTGTTGGCGCCTTTGTGTCATCGTGAACAATAGCATTTCTTGCTTTTCTGTCGTAAATACAGGTCGCGTACGTTTTTGTTTGAAATATTGTGAATTTATGTAAAAGTTTATTGTGCTTATATTTACGATTTTGGAAGCCTAAAACTGAGTTTTGCCTGCCTGTTTTTGGCGCCTAAAACGCGCTTTTTAAGTGCCTAAAAATCCGGCCTCTAGTCATCAGCGTACATGATAGGACAAAAATTACGCAGTATCAACGGCCGGTCATTCACATATAATGAAAATAGTATGGGTCCCAACACTGATCCTTGGGTACTCCAGTTTTAACCTAAGAAAAATTGGATTGAGCATCAAAAAAATCGTACTTTTTGGTGTCTGTTAGTCAGATAGCTTCTGAAGAATTCTAGACATGTGCCACGAGAAACGTAACGTTCTAGCTTCTCTAGTAATATCCCATGATGCACAGTGTCGAAAGACTTTTTCATGTCGATGAATAAAACTAGTACGACCATATTACTGTTTAAGTACCTGTTTACAGTTTCTGAAAAATACAGCATAGCGGTGGCAGTGCACCTTTTTCTTTTGAAACGATGTTGGCTAGGTGTTAGCACCGATTCTCGTTCGATGAAATTCATGATCCGTTTTACAATGAGTTTTTCGAAGGCTGTATTAATTTCACTCAAAACAGATATAGGGCGATAATTTTTAGGAAGGCTTGGGTCTCCACTTTTGTGTATAGGAACGACTTTTGCAAGCTTTAGGAGATCAGGATACGTAGCTGTGTGAAAAGCGTGATTGAAAATTATTTCCAATGGAACGCAAGGTATCTCAACACATTGTTTTAAAATAAATGAAGACACCTCATCCCATCCTGCGCTGTGTTTACATGGCATCGTGTTGACTACCATGACGATCTGATCTGCCATTATTTTTATGTAAGCAAAGGAACTAACGACCCTATCAAGAAGCGCATCAAGTGTAACATCATGGCATGCATTTGTAACTTACTTGCCGATGCTACAAAAGTAATTGTTGAAAGACGCCACGATCAACTCTGCCGATATTCCCGACACCTAGGTGTAGGACATACTAAGGTGGCTCGGAGTTGGTTTTATTATTGTTTCAAGGGGCGTTCTGGGTGACCAAGTTCTCAGGTGGTAGAGCTGAGCACCGAGGTGACACACGGAACAACACCGAACCGAAGCATTTATGACAACACCGTCGTCCCGCCTACCTACGGGCACGATAGCACAGGTGGAACATAGTATCGCTTTAAACGTTCTACATGCACTATTTCGCGGTTTCGACGGCGCTTATCCGAAGGCGGTTCAAGAGGCTCCACGATGTAGTTAACCGGAGACGTTTGATTCACTACACGGTAGGGACCCTGGTACTTTGAGACGAGTTTAGGTGACAAGGCAGGTGTTGGAGCAGGCACCCAAAGCCACACAAGCGAGCCAGGAACATAGGATGCAGGTGGGACGGCAGGATCACGGTGGTGCTTCTGGCGCTGCTGGTCCTCTGACGTCAACATACGGGAAAGCTTTCGACACTCTTCTGCGTGTGCAGCAGCCTCGGACAGGGTAGTAGATTCCGAAGCATCAGGGCTATATGGAAGAATGGTATCCATTGTGGAGGATGGTTCGCGCCCGTAAAGTAGGAAGAAGGGGGGGAAATCCTGTGGTGGCCTGCGTGGCGGTGTCGTAAGCATATGTGACAAATGGGAGAACATGGTCCCAATTGCTATGGTCAGATGCGACGTAAATGGCCATCATGTCACTAAGAGTGCGATTGAAGCGCTCAATCATCCCATTAGTCTGCGGGTGATAGGCAGTTGTGGTGCGGTGAATGATTCGACAACCTTTGAGGAGAGATTGTACGACGTCGGAGAGGAACGCACGGCCTCTATCACTGAGCAATTCTCTTGGGGCTCCATGACGAAGTATAATGTGGCGCAGAAGAAACGAGGCAACATCAAGCGTAGAGGGCGCTGGGCAAAGGAGACGTTTCCGCATAATGCATGAGATGGTCGATGGCCACAATCACCCAGCGGTTGCCATCTGATGTGCATGGTAGAGGGCCGTAGAGATCGATGCCAACGCGATCAAATGCACGTCCTCGGCAAGGCAGAGGTTGCAGCGGGGCAGCTGAAAGACGAGGAGGATTCTTGCGGCGTTGACACGCGAGGCAGGAGCGTACATAATGACGGACGAATCGGTACATCCCACGCCAACAATAACGAAGTCGGAGGCGTGTGTAAGTTTTGACTACACCTGCATGTGCGCACTGTGGATCATCGTGAAACGCCGCACAGGGATCCGAACGGAGGTGCCGAGGGACCACAAGTAACCATTTGCGGCCGTGCGGCAGGTAGTTACGACAGTATAGTAGCTCATCGCGAACGGCGAAGTGGTGTGCTTGGCGACGTAATGCACGGCTGGCAGGGCGTACCGATGGGTGTTGCAGAAAGTCGAGCAAAGAAACAATCCAAGGGTTTTTCTTCTGCTCCAAAACCATGTTCGTGGGAGAGAGGGACGACTCGGATAACGACACGTCAAGGGAATTAGTCTTGCTATTGAGTGGAGAGCGAGACAAGGCGTCCGCGTCGGAGTGTTTTCTGCCGGAATGGTAGAGCACTCGAATGTCGTACTCTGTAGTCGAAGCGCCCATCGAGCTAACGACCGCAAGGTTCCTTTAAATGAAAATCTTACAGGTAATTTTAGTTTCTCTTTAATTTCTAGCAGTGAGCTGAGAGTAGTATTCCTTCTTACGAATGCGAGTGATTTGAGTCACCTTATTTCGCACTATCCTCAAGTTTTCTTCGTAATAAGAATTACCTCTATTTTGCTTAATATTTGTGTACCAATGGCCCTTCTTTTTTATGAGTTCCAAAATAACACTAGTCGTCCGTGGACAGATAGGCTTTTTATGGTATTCTTCGCGCGGATGACAGTCGACTGCGAAATGATTTTTTTCAAAGAATTACTTAGTAAACTATATTGCTGGTTTCCGTGGTTAGTCCGGTCTAGACTTATATTGCTAATTCCTATAATACGCTGTTTTAAGATATCAACATTAATTTTAAGATATCAACATTAAATGTCAACATTAATATACATAGCTTTATTTTTTTTTTGTCGTCCGGGTGCGAGGTCCCTAGCGTTCGTTCTCTCCGAGTGCTATAGGCATGATCATTGAAGCCAACCGTCAGCACGGGCGTGCAATATACATATATGCTTACAGGGCACACTGAAGGAATACTCAGACGCAGTGCAAGGCTTTCGAACAGAAAAGGAGGGCTTCATGATGATATCCTCAGGCTCATTCACACTTTTCTGGTGAGCCATGTGGATTATGTCACTCCCATGCAGAGATGGCAGAAACACAAAATGAACAAGCTAAACACGCTCATATACGGAACACGCTCATACGCTCATATGAGCGAGACCTAGGACTCCCAATGCGCCCAAGCACAAAGAATTCCGCAAGCCTCAGCATCCGCAACACATTCGAAGAAGTGATCGAAGCAGAGCAGTCCGCACGTATTGCCAAACTCTCGTCAACGCCGGAGGGAAGGGGAATCCTGACTAAGTTCGGGATAAATCCGACAGCGTTAAGGGATAGAAATGCTCAGCTTTCGGATAATGTGCGGTAAGCTATTACGGTCTCCCCCATTCCGAGGAACGTGCATCCAACTTTCTACACTGACAGGAGGATGGCTTGCGCTTCTGCACTTCTGCGATACACGCATGTGCGCGAGGCAGAATCATGTTTTGTAGATGCGGCCCAGTACGAAGGCGACTCCAGTCGCTTTTTAGATGCGAAGCATCTCATGGCGGCGGCTGTATCCGTCCCTCCCTCCCGCGTCCGGTCACTTTCATGACGTAGAGAAGCACCCACTATGCGAACCAGAACACTGTAGTACAATAAGGCCGTCAAACACGACAGCAGTCACCAGAGTCATGGTCGAGAGCACAGAGTGGCTGCTTAGCAATGGCTAGGCTGGTGGTGGTTGCAAGCAAAGAATAACGAGCACTACCGGTGGTGTCTGTCGCCCAGGTTGACCATTCCTTGATCTTGCTTGCATGTGCTTGCGGGGGCTTTGTCCGTCCCTCCGTCACAGGTCCCGCGTTCCACACCCCCACAGCGCATGCGCGTCCCCTCCCCCTCTCTCTCCTCTCCTACGCTCCCCCCCTTTCTCTCCTCTAGGAATCATCTACTCTACGGAGCGGCGCCCGCGTCCCGCGTCTCAAACTCCCACAGCGCATACGCGTCCCCTCCCCCCTCTCTCTCCTCTCGTACGCTTTCCGCTTTCTCTCCTCTAGGATCCTCTACTCTACGAAGCGGCGCGCACGACAGGTGGTGCGACAGCTGCATACTCCGCTAGTGGCGCCACGGTAGTTCCGCGGTATGAAAATGACGGAGCGCGCGCGCCTCATTCTCTCTCCTGTGCAGCGCCGCGATGAGCGCCTGGGCCGCTGCCGCGAAACAGGAGCAGCGACGTTTCTCCCACTCAAGCTAACCATCTCCCTGCTGCTTCGCATCCACACATGGTTCCCTTTAGCGAGAGATGGGGAAGTCTTTTGCTAACTTGATATACGAGCGCGTAACGTGAACAGGGACTAAGAAAGACAAGGACAAGCGCGTTATCAAGTTATCATGAATCACCAACTCGCCCAAGCAGCCTTCTGCTAACATTGCGTACGTAAAGGGCCGAGCTTTATCGGTCGCGTCTATCAGGACGTCGTCGGCTTTCAAGGCCGAGTAGCTCGCCATTGCGCTGGCGCTCCGTAGGTCGGACAGGGAAAAGGTTTATACGAACTCGAGATCCGCCCTTTGATCTTTCCCGACTGGGGATGTTTGTGAGGAGGTTGGTAGGGCACTTGAGGGTAAGGTGGTTACTCATCACGTCATTGCATGGTTCCCGGCGCACGAGGGCGCCAAAGTAGGAGGACTAGCCAACGTTAATGAGTTGGGTAGTGCCCGAGCGCGAGGTCTTGCCTGCTGCTCCGGGCACTGTGAAACCGGTGTGCCGGGTGGGACCGGCGACGGGCTTGGTCCGACATATTCGGAGGCCGACGCCCCCCGAAACCCGCTCCGGAACATTCTCTCCACCTTAAACGAGATCACTAGCCACTACCAGATGAGTCTGAGGACTTTCACCTTGCAACATCGAAAGCTCACGAGGCCTCAGGCCGTGGCTCTCAGGCTCATGCAAACGAACTCGTATCCCACGCTCTCCATCTGTCTCCCCTATGCGTACCCAATGCGGTGGGGTTAGCGATTTTAAGCACTTGCTCTGGGAGTGCCCCTCTTTACAGCACCACAAGGACCACGGATTGACGGAAGAAGCATTTTACTGCGATAGCAATTTAGGACACTCTGGGCGGGTTTAGGCCCCCACAATGATTCAGAAGAAACTGTTTCGGAGCACGCGACCGGGGATTCGAACCTGCGACCCCTCGCTACGTCACCACGCGGGTCGCGCCACCACGTGGGTCGTGGTGGCGCCAGCTCATGGGAACGCTTTTGTTTTTGTAGGCTTATGCCACAGGACGGAAGAAACGGGATGGCTGAACCAGAATCACAGATGAATATATTTTACATTGTGACCACAATCGACGCCAGCTGAAGACGCGAGCAGGGGCTTCACGTACCGCTGCCAAGCGCCGTCTTTATTTTCCTCTCCTGAGGTCGTGCGCTCTCCTGTTTTGTTCGCCGCATAAAGGAAGGGTGCTACAGAGTCTTGGGACAATGCGAGCGCGAGAGTTTCAGGGAGGCTGGCGTCCTGCGCATGGTGTGCCCTGGCGGCTCCTGAATTGCTTGGATCCCCTAGCTCCTAGGGTCCCCAATTATAAATCTCGGGTGTTTCGCCGAAGGTAGGATGTGCACCTCCGATTTTTACTTTGACATGCAGGGCATGGTCGCCCGTGCTCGCGCGCCTATTTCTTGAGGGGGAGTTTTGTACGTCTTGTGCTTTCACCGCAATGTTTGCGTTGGAGCTATAGACCGCAAGGTCAGTTTGCTCGCTGCAGCGGCCGCGTTTGCGGAAGGAGTGAGCTGCTAGCTAGAAGAGCCAAAGTAGGGGCTAGTTAAAGTAACAGCTGTGAAAGTTAGTTTGCGCTCGTCCTGTCTATACTTGTGCGTTCTTTTCGTGCGTCCTTCCTTTTGTTTGAACAGCACGAAGCAAGTGTCCAGCTGTGACAGTTGTTACTTTGCACTCGACCTGTGTGTTTTCTTTTCCTGCGTCCTTCGTGCTTGAGCAGCGCGCAGGGAGGTTCTAGCTGCTTGAGGTAAGGTGACATTCCAATTTCTTGCTATTGCATTTATTGCTTCGCCCTTGAGGCACAACTGTGAGTTTTTATTCGTTGCTCAAGAGTCCACGACTGGTTTGATAAACTCCGGCCTGTCCAGATGGCTAACGATACGGTGGTGAGGCTTGGCCTTCCTGTCCCAATGTGGGACATGAAGGCCTGAACGAGCTCTCTGCCTGTAAAAGGGCGTCTCTTTCGTGAAAGGTTCCGTATGATAATTGTAAGGCAGTGGCGTAGCCAGGGGGTGGCACACCGGGCACGTGCCCCCCCCCCCCCCCGAAATTTTTATTCGCCATGGCACACATAGCGAAAAATGGCCGTTTCAAGGATGTGCCCCCTCCGAAATCAAAGAGGTGCCCCCCCCCCCCCCCGAAAAAAAATTTCTGGCTACGCCCCTGTTGTAAGGTGTGTGGTAGTACTCGTTCTTGAAAAATGTGACCAGACTTTGAAGTGGCCAAACGAGTCAAAGGCCTGGCTGCAACCAATGAAACAGAAATACGAGAGCATTCTGTGTGATTTGAAAGTCTCCGTTGACCCCCCTCATGTTTGCCCTGTGATCACTCGCACCACATCTCTTCTTAGAATATACTTGCTTTGTCTCCACCCATGTCTCTAAGGAAGGCATTGTAACACATTGATGAGTCATTTATTAATATGAGTTCTTAAAATGGTAGTTGTATACTCTGATCATTATTTCGCGTAGCCTTTTTATGGATGCAGTGGGATATCAATATATATCTTCCAGTCTATACATCATTCAGCTGTTTTCTTAATGTAGGAACATTATTTCGGGAGAAGCTTAATTCTTCCTGGTCCGAGTGCCATACTATGAGAATTTCGCCTGGCTCATCTGCTATGCCGTTCGGTAGTTGTTGTATGGTTATCCTCATTCAACTTCTAAGACCTCAGGTACACCAACTTCACACTCGAAGTCTAAGCAAAGCTCGTGCATGGTTTCGTTTCGCCTAAATATAATTTCGATGCATTCTTTCCACATTTCGTGCCTGGCCCCCGCCCCTTCAGTTATTATATATATTCTTGCTATTGATTGACTACGCTACAATTGGGGTGGAAAGATACTGTGGTTTATAATACTTTTCCGCAGAGATCCAAATAAACTTGAAGTTAAGAGGCAAATGAAACCATGCAGAGGTGAGAAATTCTTGATCACGAGGTGTTGCTAAAGCCACTGCAACCATACTTGTTCCACGACTTCTCATCTGTTTGCCGTTACAGCGCTGTGCTTCTGCGGCGAACTGTGCTTCTTTCGAGTGCTTTCCTTTAAGATCCGCATCTCTTTTCAACGCGATACCGTCAAAGAGCTCGTTTCGCAGAAATTCTGGTGTTGGCTTCGGTGCCGGCGTCGTTGATTGTGAGTGAAAAATCGAAATAGGTGCAAATAAATAAATAAGTAACTTCGGTGAGAGTGGGAATCGAACCAAGGTCTTCTGAGTGGCAATCAGGTGTCCTACCACACAGCTATGTAGTGCTCAAAACAATTCCAAAAAAAAGCCTATACGATCTCGTGTAGAGCGAGGAGCCTCCCTAACGTATTTCATATATCTTGGCACAAGCGTAGACTCACACCAGGCGTGAAGACATGTGCATTGCGCAAGGATCTAGTGATTTAAAGGCCTGTCCATTACGAACCTTTCAGGCATAATTAGTCATCATCCTCAGCAGCAACAGGATCAACAATTGGGTGCAACTGCGAAGGTGCGTGTGTTGCCTTAAGGCAGGGGTCTCAAACTCATCTCAGGCAGCGGGCCGCAGTCGCAGAATTTAGTCCCGCAAGGGCCGGGTCAGGGAAGAACGCAAGAGCGGGGGGGGGGGGGGGGGGGGTTAGTAGGTACACATTGTCAGAAAACACTACCATTGAAAAGAAAATATTTCCCATATATCATATACGGGTTATTTCTGAAGAAGAGCTTTGAGGCCAGGATTCCATCTAACAACATGTCAATACCGATCTGCAAAATGAGTAAAATCTGGACGCCGATTCTGAAATACTGTTTTTGCTTCATGGTTACGCTTCAACACATTGTTAATAGATGGGGTGCCTCACGAAAACAACGCTTTAGACCAGGGGTCTCAAACACGCGGCCCGCGGCCCGCACATGATGGTCTCCCCCCCCCCACATTTTTAAAACAATTTCTTATTAAGTATGCTCATGAGATACACAGACCTGACTGGTTTAAAGCATTGACGCCGTGAGGCATCCCATGTGTCACATTGTTTTGAAACAGAACAGTAAAACTAAAATTGTATTTCATAATCAGCGTCCAGAGTTGAGTCAATTTGCATATAGGTATCGACATGTTGTTGGAATCCTGGCACCAATTTCCTTCAGAAATGACGGCCTATATGAGATATGGGAAAGTTTTTTTTCAACAAACTCCCCCCCCCCCCCCCATTCGCTCTTACCTACATCCTTGCACTGTCCCGGGCCCTGCGGGGAGTAATTAGCGTGACTGCGGCCCGCTGGCTGAGGTGAGTTTGAGACCCCGTGCTTTAGACCATGCAGTCATGCCTGTGTAGCTCACGAACGTACTTATTATGGAAATCAAAAAATATATATATATGAGACGAACATAGCGATGTGCGGGCCGCGGGCCGCACGCAAGAGGTTCGCGGGCCGCATGCGGCCCGCGAACCTCTATCTATCTATCAATCAATCTATCTATCTATCTATCTATCTATCCGCCTACGTCTGGGTGCTCTCGTGATCGCCTCCTTAACTTGATGTAGACCAAAATTTGTATGGGAGGGTAAGAGGGCTTGACGAATATGTCTAGCTGGTCATGACATAAATAACGTGAAATTCCATTCGCGTATCTCGTCAAGCCCTGTCCTCGAGACATGAGTGGCACATACCCATATACCACGGGACGCGGTATGCGTGTCTGCGCCACAGGTGTTTGACAATTTATATCTACCCAGGAACGGCAAGGACAGAGATTAGTAATTAAAATGCGAGAGCGTTAAGGAAAACTGACGTCAGCAGCGTTGACCGGACGAATACAAACAATAAATATCTGGGTCCCAGCAGGAATCGAACCCAAGCAATCTGCGTGGCAATCAAGTATTCTACCACAAAGCCACGCCAGGCCTCGGAACTGCTTTGGAAAAAGACCCTATGCAGGTGTAATGTTGGTGAAACGTGAATTGTGGTTGCAGTGCAGGCTATCTAAATTTATAAACATTGCATATGTACTCCTATGAGGCAGGCACCCTGTAGGGTTAACGTCAGTTGTACTCTTAACGCCATCCGCTGTAGTTGGTCCACGAAGCGCTATCTAGGGCTACCATCCTCGCAAGCAGAAGTGCTACATATCAGCTTAGCGCTTCTGGTGCTGGTAATACCCATGTGTCTGTTGGCATCGTTACGCAGCTGTAAAGAACTGGTTATATGAAACATATGCGACTGTTGAACATGTATCTGTGCGTACAACATTTGTACACATCTTTAACGTCATTTCGTAACGTTTCCCTCAATAAAAAATTACAACCCAGTCACCTTGTCTCCGCATGCTTCGCATAACATCGATTCCCATGGTACTTGGGATCTGCCAATTTTTTTTCCTTTTCGTTTCTGAATATGAGAAATATAATTTATTTTTGTGCGGACATATATAGTAGACTAACGTGGATGGGGTGGCAATACAGCTGAACATTTGATTTATTTATTTAGTCATACTGCTAACCCTCACTTGAGCGTCATTACAGGGAGGGTAAGAATTGAGCAGTACAAGAATATACATATAAAGAGCATTTGCACAACAACATTTGTAATATATAGCAGACTTGTATAAGAAACAGTTAAATAGATTTCCAACTCATAGCATTTGCAACAGAACATTGATGATTTAGTTAACATTTGTAAGGAAAGACAGTAATAAGCTATACAGTTTAAGAAAAATGCGCATCCACACCACATCAATAGGTAATGTGTTCCACATTTTAATAGTATCAGGGAAGAAGGAAAAGCAGAAAAAGTCTGTTCGAGCCATGCAGTACTGGTTGTATGAATGTAGTGCGTGGTGTTCTAGGAAACCTTTTGGGAAGCAGTGTCATATAATCATCTTTGGTTAGTTTCACCTCAGCATGAAGTATCTGGAAAAGCAGTTTCAATCTTTGTTTCTGCCTCCTTAATTCCAGTGATTCTAATTGACAAACTGTTAACATTTCAGTTACCGAATCCCTTCTTCGGTATTTAGAATTCGTTCTAACTTTTGTTTTAATACCTTTTGATGAGGGCTCCACACAACGCTAGCATATTCCAATCTCGGGCGGATATACGTCTTGTAGGCAAGCAATTTGACACCTTTCGTTGCTCGACCTAATTTCCTTCGCAGGAAGCACAGCTTTAGATATGCTGACTGACAAATGTTTTCTACATGGGGGGCGCCAGCTCAATTTATCTGTTATGGTTACGCCCAAGTACTTAAAACTAGATACTTTAACCAGCATTTTATCACCAATGTTATATAGAAACGAAAGCGTGTCCTTTTTCTTTGTTATGTGTGTGTAAGTGGAGTTTTTAAAGTTAATTTCCATACCCCATTTAGAACACCATTAACTTAAAGTTTGTAGGCACTGATTGATTTTAAGCTGATCTTCTCTGCATGATACCGGGCAATAAATTAGGCAGTCATCTGCAAATAGCTTAATTTTTACAGGTGATTGGACAACTGCTGAAATGTCATCTATGTACAAAATGAAAAGTAGTGGCCCCAATACAGATCCTTGAGGCACTCCCAAATACACCTCTCGATTTTCCGACGAAGCATCTTCGACTCTAACTGCTTGTCGAACATTCAATTTGAACATTCAATTTGAAGTCGGATAATAAAGTCATGTGAGTGATAACCTACGTGATCTGAAGCCATTGAAAAAATTTTCTGAAGTAATGCATTGATGTTGGTCGAAAACACTTTTGGAAGGATAGCGCCAATGAAAGGATCTGGTGCCTCGTGGGCATAGCGTTGCGCAATTGTCTCTTATCATACTTGTCATTTATCATCCGTTTATTACATTTTCATGAAATCTAAGAATACTAACAAGCTTTATCAAGTTTGGGAACGAAAACAATTAACCTCAAGTACTGCTGTTTTAAATGCGAAGCATTTCTTAGCGAACTTCGGCGACTTTGAGCGTATCTATCTATCTATCTATCTATCTATCTATCTATCTATCTATCTATCTATCTATCTATCTATCTATCTATCTATCTATCTATCTATCTATCTATCTATCTATCTATCTATCTATCTATCTATCTATCTATCTATCTATCTATCTATCTATCTATCTATCTATCTATCTATCTATCTATCTATCTATCTATCTATCTATCTAGCCGCCTACGACTTTGTGCTCTCCTGGCCGTATCGTTAATGGGATTTACACCAAATTTGGTATGGCATAACATGACTCTATGACGAACATAAATGGCTGGTATTATCAGGAAAATCATGACTAACTTGTCATGAAAAGTATGATTTACATGCCACGCTCATGGCGCGCTCGCGGCCGTTTCGTTAGCTTGATATACACCAAATTTGGTATTGAGTAGCATGACTGTATGACGAACATAAATGACAAGTGGTAATATGCAAATCATGACATGTCATGAGCGACATGACTTGCATTCCACGCTCATGGCGCGCTCGCGGCCGTTTCGTTAGCTTGATATACACCAAATTTGGTATTGAGTGACATGACTGTATGACCAACATATATGACAAATGGTAATATGGAAATCATGACATGTCATGAGCGACATGACTTGCATGCCACACTCATGGCGCGCTCGCGGCCGTTTCGTTAGCTTGATATACACCAAATTTGGTATTGAGTGACATGACTGCATGACGAACATAAGTGGCAGGTGGTAACATGAAAATCTTGGCATGCATGTCATCTACAATGCCATTTACATGCCACGCTCATGGTGCGCTTGCGTCCAGTTCGCTAGCTTGACTTACACCAAAATTGGTATATCGCGACGTGACTGTAGGATGAACACAAATGACAGGTTGTAACATGTAAAACATGACATGCAAATTATGTAATACATGATTTGCTCCTTCCTGGCTGCTTCGCATTACATCGATTCCCACAGTGAGTGGGATCTGCCGGCTTTTTTGAAGTGTTCATTAAACTCCGTGTTCTACGCAGCGAGCGAATACAAGCACGAATTCCACTGGGTTACGTGCCACGGAGACGAACTCCCGGAGAACGCGGTGCCTGGAGGTGATGACACGAAAGGGCATGCCACCTTCGTAGGGCGGGCCGTGTATGCGGGCCAAGTGATACCGGGAAAGGTGGTCCCTTTCTATGGATTCTGTTACGTGGCTCATGGCGGCGCCGAGCATATGTTTAGCGACTACCAGGTATGTGTGCTCATTCTCGCCCGATTCATCAAGGACGTTACTACGACCTGTAAAACATTTTGCTGAGCGACCCGAGTATGGTCACTGACATCAGCATAAGCACCGGCGATGTACAAATAAGGGATGATTTGAAAGTCTGTTGTGTCTTCTAAGGGTCCGGTGTTGTGTTCACTCGGCTGTTTGTCAACCGGTGAGGACAGAACAGATTTGGGTCCATGCAGCGCTGTGTTGACCATGATGTGCACTTTCAGGGGTGCAGGTAAAAATATTGACGCGAATGGAAGGTATTAATTGGCCAAAGAACGTTGCCGGGCTAGTTGGTTACGATTCATAATTGATATGGCGTAGTGCGACGCGACAGAGACAGAGAAGAGGGACGCATACAAAGCGCTAACTTGCAAGCTAGCGCTGAGTGTGTCCTTCTTATCTTTCTCTGTCGCGTATGAATCACGAAGGTATAAAGACGGTGCGAAATGAAACTAGAACAGTTCGTTTATGAAGCAGTAGTTACATTTACTAGTTCGCGTTCGAGCTGTATGCCTGCATTCTCATGAATGCGCGCTCATCCGAACACCTATAACCAACTCTTCGAATTCCCGCTTTGGAAAAAAAAAACATTGCCGCTTTGATGAATATTAAAAAAAACAAGCATACATATGCAAAACTACCTATTCTCTGCGAAGATGGTGAACTGTAAAAGAGCTCTGTTCTATAGCACAAGAACATTCTACGTAATTTAATTAGAACTGTTAATTTACAGGTACTTATTTCATTATTATGGAAACGGTCGTAATGCGTTAAGAGTTGTAGACAGGCTGGTGGGATCCGAATCCTGGTAAACATTGTAAGGCCCATCGAAAACGAATAATACAAGGAGCCGTGAGTCTGAGAGAGTCCGCGTGAGTAATGTTCTGGTTGGTTTAAGCCCGAGTTAGTTCGATTGAGAGAAATTTAGAGTCCGAGTAAGTCCGGTTGAGGAATACTTTGGTGAGTCTCAGTCCGAGTGAGCCCTATATACGCGCAAAATGTATTTCTTGAGTGAGTCTCAGTGAGCTACACATTTTTTGCCGGCCTATGGCCCTACCTACTCAACCTCGGCACTAACATAAGCCTTATGTCAGCTCATACTCTACTGACTAATACTTCAGCGCACTAGAGTTCATGCGCCAGCTCAATATTTATTGATAAGAGACGTGAGTTTCGACTACCATTCCCTACAATCATTTTCACAGGAACTTCTTCATAAAATTATATCGTGTGAGTCATCTCTTTCAATAAAAACATCGTTAATCTATTGCAACCGCTGAGCACTCGTTTTTGAAGGTAAGAGTTCAAAAGCCGTCAAGTAGAGCGCCGATTATACGAGACACTGGTGTTAAAGTTCATTGGCAACAAGATCAATAAGCTAATTTAACACTAACGGACTGGTGAGTCGTCTCACTCAGGCTCAGATCAAGCCGTGAGTTTGTGCCTCAGTGAGCCCGAGTGAGTGGTATTTTGGCAAATAGAGTCCGAGTGAGTTCAGTTGAAAATTTCAGTGAGTCTGATTCCGAGTGGGTCTGGTTGAGGAAAACATTATTGAGTCTGAGTAAGCCCTAAGGACAAATCACATTTCATGATGGAGTCCGAGTAAGCTCCACATTTTTTTCCGACCTATGGCGAGGACTACCAAGGGAATGAGACGCTCGTAGAACGCATCGACGTGCTCAATTTTCGCCCTTCTTTGCACCTTTTCAACGAAGGCTCCCTGGGTCCGGCCATAATCCATTTTGCGGCGATGTAAATATGCGTGACTCCTAAAACATTACGCTGCCGGGACCGATTTTGCTGCTTCTAATAGGATGTGTTATGGCGCTACTGGGCGACGCTACCTTCTTCTAGGCTCAGCTTCAATGCCATGCTGGACTAGACTAGACAACTTCGCAGAAAGACGTCAAGCGCTTGATTAACTTTCCATGTCCCCAGATTCTCTATCTGGGGAAGTAGAGCCCTCAATATGTGTCTAATCATGCCCACTTGGTAGTCTCCAAGCACCGGCCTGAAATGTATCTGAAGACCGAAAAACGAGCTAGTTGGTACATATACATATACGTCCCTGTCTTAGTTCGCGCTCGAAGGTTCTTAAGATAAAAAAAAATATCACATGTCGGGCCCCTTTTAATCAGTGGCGAGAGTGATGGCTAAGTTCTCAAGTTTCCGTCTCCTAAAGTTATGTTGTATGCATCTTGCACCTGCGATTTCCTCAAGGGAATGGAGCGATGTCTTGGTTTCCAACGCGCGCGGCCCATGGAATTTCATCGTTTTAGATAAAAAGATGGCCGTCTCTGTGCAAAGCGACTCTTCGCTGCCCGTCATGTGCAAGAGAACGAAACGTCGGCGGTAAACCGTCAAAGAAAGATATAATTCTTTCATCTCGTCTAAGACGTTCCCGCTAAACGGTGTATTGACAACACCGTTTGTATAGCTCAATCCCGCAAAAATGCAAAAATGTTACAAAAGCCGTGTAAATTCATGACTGTAAAAGGTTTGCTTCGACTTAACAAGTTTCAATAAAATTCCGAGCGTCCGACTTGTCAGCGATAGTTTCTGCTTCCGGGAACGGCTCAGCGCGGGAGAGCGGAGCCCGTTAATCAGCGTGTCGCTGCGTCGCAAAATGACAATCCGTGGCCCTGCACCTCGGTCAGCAGGGAATTTCTGACGGTATGATGCGCTGCGCAGTCACACACAGGGCCGCCAGGGGTCAGAAATGGTCGCACCGGTGTGTTCTCGACTGCGAATAAGACTTCTAGAATAAATCCAGGATAATTTCTGGTGCAGGTAGTTGTTTTGATCGGCGATACATAACAGTGCGGGAAAAATTTCGGGGGCGGAGGGGGGGGGGGGGAGGGGCTCACGCCCCCCCCCCTCTAGTTATGCCCCTGCTCATCTCGTCTAAATGTCTTACTCATCTTTTCATATCAGCCGTGGCAGCGGACGTCACAAGTTGAATCTCGACCACAGACACAACACATTTTTGAGGACCTCAGCGCAGAAATCCCCTAGAACCGTTATTTTGGTGCATTTTTAGGCACCTCTGAAGAAAATTAATCACGAGTCTCCCACACACAAGCACACTGTGGATTACGCTTTGATGCGATTCGCTGTTGCTTGCTTTATTAAATATCATTACATGTTCACATTCAGAGAATGTGTTTGCTGCGTTATATAAAAACGCCTTTCTTCTTTCCAGGTGACTCTCACACTTACTTTCGTTGCGGAGAGCAGTCACTTGGATTTGCTATCCTTTGTAAGAAAACTGCTGGCCAAGTTAGCATAGCTATTTCAGTTGCTATACAGTATAGCGTCACTGCCATATATCGATATGGCCTGCACATCATTATGGTATCAAGGTGACAGGAAATTCGACAAAATATACGATGTTCATCGCACAGAATTTAGTTTGTCTTTTTAAATTCGTGTGCTTTTCTGAACCGCGGATGTACATAGCTTAATTCTGGTAGTAGAAGCGCTACTGCGGGAAACTGTGCTACTAACACTGTAAGTTCAAAATGAACTCCTGTGAGGCGACGGCGGTACTTTCCGTCCATCACGACGAAAGTTACATGTAGAAGCAGTCTTTTGCAAACACTAGTTCAACCATATAAGTAAGCATGGTGAGCGAAGCGTGTTCTACTGTAGATCTCTCATTAGTGAATGAGAAATTTACGAGACTATATAGCATTTCTTTTGCCTTCAAGTTCTGTTGAACAGCGCCTATGTTAAATAATAGATGCCACTAGCACTAATGCGACCCTAGAACTGCTTGCCACGTCGCAGCTCCGCCATAAAATTTGCTAGAGAAAATTTAACCAATCAAGTAATTAAACAAAAAAAAACCGGTAGATCCCACGCATTGTGGGAATCGATGTAATGCGAAGCAGCCTGGAAGGAGCAAATCATGCTGCACGTAACATGCATGTCATGATTTACATATTAGGACCTGTCATTAATGTTCGTCATACAGTCACATAAGGCAATACCAATTTTGGTGTATATCAAGCTACCGTAACGGCCGCGAGCCCAACATGAGCATGGCATGTACATCTCGTACACGACTTGCATGTCATGATTTTCATACAACCACCCGTCATCTATGTTCGCAATGCAGTCACATCACGCAATACCCATTTTGGTGTATGTCAAGCTAGGAAAACGGCCGCGAGCGCGCCATGAGCGTGCCATGAGAGTTATGTAGCGCATGACATCTCATGATTTCCATATTACCACTTGTCATTTATGGTCGTCACACAGTCACATTGCGCAATACCAATTTTGGTGTATATCAAGCTAGCGAACTGGACGCAAGCGCACCATGAGCTTGGCATGTAAATGACATTGTAGATGACATGCATGCCAAGATTTTCATGTTAGCCACCTTTCACTAATGTTCGCTCTATACAGTCAAGTACCGCAATACCAATTTTGGTGTATATCATACTAGCGAAACGGCCGTGAGCTCGCCATGAGCGTGGCATGCAAGTCATGTTGCACATGACATGTCATGACTTCCATATAACCATTTGTCATTTATGTTCGTCATACAGTCACGTCGCGCAATACAAAATTTGGAGTATATCAAGCTAGCGAAACGGCCACGAGCGTGCCATGAGCGTGGCTTGCAAGTCATGTTGCACATGACATGTCATGATTTCCATATTACCACTTGTCATATGTTTGTCATACAGTCGCGTCACGCAATAGCAAATTTGGTGTATATCAAGCTAGTGAAACGGCCGTTAGCGCACCATGAGCGTGGCGTGTAAATCATGTTGTACATGACGTGCACGTCCTGATTTTCATATTACCACCTGTCATTTATGTTGGTCATGCAGAAATGTCTCATTATAAGTATTTTTTGGATATATCAATTTAAGGAAACGGCCGCAGAAGCACCACGGCGATGGCGTGTAAACCATACCGTTCATGACAAGTTACTCATGATTTTTAATATATGACCAGTCATTCATGTTCGTCGTACAGTCATGTTTTACCATACCAATTTTGGTATAAATCCCATTAATGATATGGTCTGGTGAGCACAAAATCGTAGATAGATAGATAGATAGATAGATAGATAGATAGATAGATAGATAGATAGATAGATAGATAGATAGATAGATAGATAGATACGTTCAAAATCGCCGAAGTTCGCTAAGAAATGCTTCGCGCTTAAAATTGTGGGCTCCTCGCACTGATGGCGCGAGACTTGAACCACGGCCGAGCAGGTGATACCTAGCTTGTCATGGCTTGGCGAGTATTGTGCTAAGTTTTGCAAGGTATTGCTAAGTTTTGATAAGTAGTGCTGGGTTATGCTTAATTTTACGTGGTTTTGGTGGAAACATATCATGTGACTAGTTGATATGCGAATTTACGTGATTTTTACAGCGAAAGCTGTTATGAGATCACAACAAGGGCCGTTTTTGCGCCGTAGTTGTCCGCCGCCGCCGCCGCCGGTGTTCGTAACCACTATCGCAAGTAATAAGAAAAAAAAGCTAAATAAATAAAAATTGCCTTGGACAGAATGGGAATCGAACCCGGGCTCTCTGCGTGGCCGCCCAGTACTCTACCACTGAGCTACGCCGGTGCTCGAAACTGCGTTGCAAACTGACCCTATGCAGGCTTCATGTCGGGTAAGGAATCGCGTTAGGAATCGCGTTAACATGTGTAATAAAGCGCTTTGGAATAGTAAAGTAACAACCAGGCGTCACACAATGCGAATTGCGTAACGAGTGGGTCGTTCAATGCTCCAACCCATTACAATAGCCTCCGGCATCAATCTTCATCGTCGTCAGCCACAGCATCAACAAAGGGCACATAATGCATTAAGTGGGTAGCGGGTACCGCGCTTTTCAGAAGAATGACGAATAATGACGCAGTGGGCGCTTCCCCACTACACAAAAATTATGATTATTTATGGCATAGTGGGTACCTTGCTAGTGTGCTTGTAGTAGTTGTCCCAAGAGAGTTTTTAAAAATGCTCTGGAAAGGCCGCTTTTCCAGCTTTCTCTGTGACTGTGCTGCGCGTTCCGCGCAGGCCTGGCGGTTTTTGTGGAACCATGTCACGTGACAAGTTATTACGTGATTTTCTTTCGTCTTTATTTCCTATGCTTCACTCTCCCCTTTCCTCCTTTGCCTCCTCCTCACCCTTGCTATACTGTACTATACAAGGCTAAGCTATGCTCTGCCAGCATGCCTGGATAGCGGAGCGGTTATAATGTCCCTGACCAGGTGTCATAACGAAATTTTGAGACTGCAAGTTGCTGCGTGCTCTATAAAGAGCATTATGCCACAAGAATTTTTCTAATTGGTCCATTGGAAGCTAAGAAAGCCAATGTTTTGAGGCGGCGCGAAACCAAGGCACTAGGAGGCGAGCTTGAAACCCTTTGCCGCTCGCTCCGTGTAGCCTTCGCAAGTCAAATCTCTTTCCTGCCCTCAACGGCACGCGAGCGGGACGATCACATGACGCATACGCATGAACACGTCATGCACACAACACAAGGTCACGAGCGCATGAAGTGTCCGAACCAGCCCGAGCTCCCGATATACCCGAGACGCGAGCGGTGTTGTGCAGGCGTTCCCTGTACTTCATCTCTGCAAGTTATGCCGAACGCGCTCTCGCCAATCACTTGGCTTTCAACCTACTACTGAGCATGAAAGCTGCGACATTTGTAGGGACGCGAGACTAGCGGTATCATCCACTAACCAGGGGGAGCTGCATTGCTCGCACTGCCCCGTCCCATGTTTGCTGACATTGGCCGTTAGGGGCTCGCAGAAAACAGGCGCGCGCACCGCGTTCCACTTTCACCAACCTCAATGTTGACGTTTTCATCCCCTTGTCTTTGCATTCTGGCGCTACAGTGAGATTGGAAAACGCGACTGCACGGTGCCTATGAGCATTTAGTTAGACGCGGGAGGATAAATAAGCCTAATGAGTGCTGGAACGCGGTAGAAAATTAATTTCTCTGTAAGGGGCACGGTGCAAGAAATACTGTGGTAAGGGGTAGCGTCTAAACGATGCGCAAAGCGCGAGAATTTGAACGCATGCGAAACGGAGGCCGATTGGTGTCGCATCTCGCTGCAATTCGCAGGAAAAAATTAAAATAGAAAACATGCACACATTCCGTCTGTGTGTTTTATTATTGCGCTCAAAGTTTTATTCATCTATTCAAGCAACACATTGCTCAAGCTACACATGTCACGTCAAATAATTATCGCAGTGTCGCGTGCTACTGTGGGCGACGTCAGAGCGTAGGTGTCTACGTAGAGGAGCGACGTTAGGGCCATTCCTTCTCGTACTTGATACCCTCATTCTCTGGGTGCGCGCCCTCGAGAAGAAGGGCAAGCAGCGTTCAGCTCGACATTTGACCCATTTCCGCGGTGCATAGCGTTGTAAATTTTGGCAGACGTGATCGTGAATGCCCAGTGTATGCATCGCGCTCGTCAGCTTAAAATGGTCAGACCTGGTGAGGGGCTCTTTAAGACGCTCAGCGTCGGATGGCTCAGCTTCGAATCCCACCTTGCCGGGAAATTTTTTTCGCCAACAATTTTTCTCTCCGTCTCTTTCTATCTCGTTCTCTCCTTCATCCTCCCTCTCTCTCTGTACTCGTGCTCTCGCCAATCAGAGTTATTGTAACCTACGCTGGACAAATTGGCGCTCGTGTTGTGGGAGCGAGCCAGAAGATGGATCAGAGGAAGAAGACGAAGAGCGCGCGTGCCGGTTCATGATCATAATAGTTTTATGTTCGCCCTACCCGGAGCATCGAAAAGTTTAAAGAGCTCTGCTATTAAAATGCACACGAAAAAAAAAGAGAGAGATTCAGGCTCTCAAGCCACCAGAGCAACCATACACAATGCTCTGATAATCACATCTA
>JALIZH010019480.1:0-86252 GCA_030522465.1 Rhipicephalus appendiculatus | reverse complement strand
ACTCGACTGCCGCGCAGAATGTCTGGGTTAGTTATCGGCTGGAAGCCCCATTTGTACCTGTTTTTTCTATTTCTTTTTTTTTTACGAGATACCGCTAAATGGCTCGTGTCGCCATAATTCCGGTGTCGGCGTCAGCGTCATTTGTTGTCAGCCAAAAAATCTGTCTACCTTTGCAACTCTCCTGGCCGTTCCCATTTCATCGAACCCTATTATGCAAAAGCTATGACACGTAATTATTCGGTTTATCTATTTCAAACCACTCATTACCCGCGATTCATAAATATAGTATGCAGTTGTGCTTCCTTCGTCTTAAATTCGACTTGGAGTACCACTTCTCATCTAATGACCGGCAAGGCTAGAATTGATGGAAAGTACCTAATGGAGACACGTCTGTTATAAGATATATTATATTCACAAAATGCAAGCTTGTTTGCATTCACAAAATGGAAAGATAGCTATAACAGGCAGGGTTGCCGTTGGTGGCTACTTTTGGACCCCGTTAGCGAGGAAAATTTCTAGTTGGCGCCATGGCTCTTTCTGAAAGTTTGGGTTTTACTTATTCAAAATGGTTTTATTTATTCATCAATAGTAAAGACTCTGTTGATAATACCGCTTTTGTTCTATTTGGCTAGAAATTTGGCGATAATATCAACTGACATGGCTACTTTGGCTACTTTTGGCTTGAGTTCTGGTGCCTTTTCCTGTCTACCCAACGGCAACCCTGATAAAAGGCGCTATTTGAAATTAGACACCCGACAGCATGCGTCCTTGGATGCCATAAGAAAGTGATCAACCATAATCTAATGTCACAAAAGAAGGTAACACTCTTCAGTCACCTTGGTCAAATCTTGGTTGCAAATGGATTAAACGGGCGCTTATCATATTACCGAGTATTACAAGCTATTATGTTCATTGTAACCACATCGGCAGGGTGCTCTCTGGGCTGAGGGTAATACCACGAGGCTAATAGATGTATTACGCGGTATCATTGCTGGCAGGTATGTATCGCCGCAGTGGGAAAGACAATGCTGATAAGCACGTGGAAAAAGCACCATGAGTTCGTTTTCCCAGTGATCGCGCCAGCCTTGACGTTCTGCTGACCTCCAGTAACAGGTTTCTGTCACAAAATAACGTGACAATATGCTTCGTTTTAAAGTACGCACCTTCTCAAACAAGGCATTTTGTCGTACATACCAGAGCTCATGTCTGCGCGAAAAGTAAGCTACAGTTAATCACAGCGTATGCCCTCAAAGCAATGCAGTAAAGCTTGACCTCTTATATCGAGCGAGCCACTTGCATCACTTTAGGGGGGCAATAACCAATCGAGAGCGCGTGTACCACACTGACAAAAAACGGCATCACTGTTCAGGCAAATTTGCTTGAATCATAATCGCGTAGAATTCATCCCGCTTTGTAATACATGGTCTCTAAATGCAGTGGAACCTGCGGCATTTTATGACGCATGCCCAGCGTCACTTTAACCTCGTCTCCATTGCGCGGAAGAAAAAAAAAGCTCTCGTCAATAACAAAAGCAAACAATAACCTACAACGCGAACCACTGAAGTATGGCCTCTGAGAGTAAAGAAGCCGGTGCGCCTCGTCTTGGAGCCCTTATACTGTTTGGAGCGCTTGTTATGCAGAGCCAGAAGATGGCAGCACTCTGCGGGCAAGCTTGCTTCAAGACCAACGGTGGAGCGTTATCTGCCAGACATCGGGCGGCCTGCGTTAGCGGAAATGAGTCGGCAGTTTTTTCCAAACGGGCAGTGCAATGCAGCTGCCGGGATTACGGACAAGATATCTAGACGCGATGGCTGCTGCACACGATGCGTCTGCTTGATATCTCATGTTTTATTTGTGATTTCTTTCTTTCCTACGTCGTTGCCATGGCTGCGGGACTTCGCACTAATCTTTTATTGTTTGAGCTTCCCGTATAGCCTGCATGATGCGTCGCGTGCGAGGACAAACTGTTTATTCCTGTCGTATTACGTCTCCGCAAACCTTTGGAAATGATCAGTGGATCTTTGCTTCATGCGTTACCTAACCACAACAGCAAATAAATGACCGGAAATTAAGTGTTCAATCATAATATTAAAACAACCTTTACTACAACCTAGCCAGAGTGTTCAGTGGCTAGGTTGGCGAAAACGCGTGCGCAGAGAGCGTCCTCAAAATGCGTACCCGGAAAACACGTGACCTCTCCCTTCGGAACGGATAAACGGCCACGCACACATAGCTACGTGCTATTGTTGGCATGCATGTGGTCAGGGAGATCCTCGCAGAAACAGGGGAAGTGCCGAGTCGAATGGAGTGTGCATTTGTCCGCCGTATAAATTGGCCTTCCATTTCTGGGGAGCGAGTGTTACAGCCGGGTGAAGGTGCGTAACTCCACCGAGTCTGATTTGGGCATCGGCAGAAGACTCGTTGGTTGAGCGCCAGGAGAAAGCGGACGAGCTTGAATAGAAATATCTATGCTCTATTCCCAAATGAGCAAATTCCAGGAGAGCTGGGAAAAGTAGACACAGAGAGCCTACTCGGTCAGCAAGTTTTATGCAAATGACATCCGTGCATGATTGTGTGAAACACTGACGTGCTTGTAGGACTTGTCGATGGAGCGGTTGGAAACGCGGTGGTTTCGTGCGGTTCGACGTTCAAGACAAAAATAATCAGTGTGTGTCTCATTGTTCCTTCGATCGCACGCAGCAAAACAAAGAACTATCCTCAACGATCCAAACGTTTTATTGGGCAATTCAGGCTCTCGCATCGCCTCATTCTTTGTAACACAACCCGGTAACACCACTTTGCAGCAGTCGCCCCAACCCACCCAAAAGAAAGGGCTGCCGTTATATCATAATAATATGCTTAATGAAGATGTGCGACTTTCTCTTGACAACTTTTAAACAGCCGTCTAGCGTGGTCACCATCGCACTTAATGGCTAAGAGGAATGCTGCAATAGTCTGAGAAAACATTATAGAGCGAATTGCAAGGAAGGACTTTAGGCGAAGGCAACAAAATGTTTCCTTTGAGAGTGGGTATGTGGCATATTTTTCATCTCGGGTGCCATGTCCCACGAACTACAATTTTTTGTAACCACGTGCTTTTTGTAACCACGTGCTTCAGCTTGAGAGTTCACGTCCGCAAAGGCACGCATCGGTGATGATGCGGCTAGTGATAATGACGATGTATAATAGTTCGGCCCGTTTTATGGCAACGGTCAGTTGCAGCGCGAAGGCCTCCCCCGTTTAGGAACAATTTAACGCTGAACAGTGAAAGGCTTGATGGCATTCCTATGCCCATATTTTATAATTTCATCTCCCTAATGAACCTTACGCTGCACTTGTCTGCAATGTAGCTTCTATGGTATCTGCGGAAAAGATGGTAAATAAACACAAACAGCCCGGAAACGAAAACATTGCTGATGTTCTTCCTTGGTTGACGTGTTCACTTCTGACTCAGTTTTTCTGTACCCGCTGATATCTTGGCGTCTACCGTAACCATTCCGTCGCTGTCCACGGTCACCGGTCATCTGCTCTACGCATTAACGCTACCTACCCTTGTACGATTCTGTCTCTTAATGTTGGACAAGGATACCAGCTACCCTGTTTATTCTTTGATTACCTTTTTCTCTGTTTCTCACTAGCAGCCAATCTTATTAGGCCTAAGTGAATCAAATAAATTATCGTTCCTTCGCGTCACCTTGTAATTCTCGTTACTCAGCCGCCTTATGAACGTGTTTTTCAACTATATTTCCTTTGAAAATATAAAGGTTTTTTTTCGACACTTTCCATAGAGCATTCAGAACGATCGAGTGTGTGTAGAAATTACAGTTTGACAGTAACGCACCAACTGATAACTATATTTGCCCTTCGCAAATTCTCTGACCGTCTATTTCATCGAACGACGTTTTGTAAAGCTGTGCATCACAACTTGATTTAATTACTGCACCGATTTCAAACAATCTTGTTGCCCGCGATTCGTGATCATAGGATACAGTTGTGCATTGAGCGTGTTATGTTACCATGGAATACCCCGTCTCATCCAATCACGGAGAAATTGCCGTTAATGGAAAGTGCTTAAGCACTTGTGCTTAATCAAAGTTATCATATGAGCGAAAACGAAGCTACAGTAAAAAACAATCGTAAAACAAAAAAGGCAAAAGTAATAAGAGAGGTACTTCGAGATTTAAAAAGAAAAATAAAAACAGAAAAAAAACGACCGCATTTGTTCCTTCGTGGCATGAGCGATTGACAACTATTGATGAAAAGTCACGAAAAAAGCCAGCACTCCAAAGGCAGCCTGCCTTAATCTTGGCAGCAGATACAATAAAGGAGTATGTATATTAGTTTCGACTTGAAGCCCGCGCCTTCGAAATTGCGTAGCAGATGCAGCACTTTGTCGTACACACGACAGCATTAACATCGGCTCTGCGAAAGCGAAGCTGCAGTTAATCGCAACGCCAGACTTCGCAATCAAAGCAGTAAAGCGTGGCCTTTGAGATCGGACAAAACCTGTGTATTTGTCTTGGAGGCCTTAGCCAATTGAGAACATATGTTCTACAATGACAAAAGGACAGCGCTCTTTAGGCAACCGTGATCAAATTTTTCCCCGCGCGTATCATACGCTGCGCTTTCAAATAGGCGGCCTATAATTTTTCATCGTGAAGGACAAGCTCTATCGTGATTGACAAAGCAACCTTACAACGCAATGCGCTAAAGCTTGGCCTTAGAGATTAAACGAGCCGGGTGCGCCTTGTCTTGGAGGCTGTGACCGATTCGGAACTTTAGTTTCAGAATCACACTAGATGGCAGCACTCCTCAGGCAAGCTTGCTTTTACGCCAAAGGGACAGCGTTATCTGGAAGATGACGGGTTGCCTGTTTGACTGGCAATGAATTGACAGTTTCTCAAGTACGCGCCGCCATACAGCCGGCTGCATTCCGGGCAAGATGTCTGGTCGCGATAACAACTGCGCATGATGCTTCCGCTCAATATTATTTTTTGTGCTGTTTCCTTCGGCGTCGCACGGGCCATGGGACCACGCACTACATTTTCCATAAAGCAGGCGTGATGCGATGAGTGTGGTTGCACACTAGATAATTTGTTTTATACGCTTACGCAGTTCCCTAAAAATGACCACGTAGATGATTGCTCCTTCCATTAGCTTTACATACAAGTAAAGAGGTAACCGAAGTTGTAGTATTGAATGCATTACCGGTGTACAATAGTGAAACTAACGTTTCTTTTCCCGAGTGTTCTTGTGACATTTTGTCGAGTGCCATTGAGCATTATCATCGTCGGATTTCATGGTTACAAATTGCATAGGCATCTCGCAATGCCAAGTTCGAAAATCTAGACATTCTCGCGATGTTATTCTGGTTTCAATACTTAATGATCAGTACTGTATCAAAATTTTTAACTGTCTATATATACCTCGTAATATTCTGGCACCTTGCAAATCATATTAATTGCTTGGGTCTTACGTACCAAATCCACGACATAGTAATGAGACACGCGTCATGGAGAAATCTCGGAAGGCTAACTGTCTGTGTTTCATCAACCAGCACCTAAGCGGGCCAAACAACGAAACGTTCCTTTCCTTCGACCGCGTCCTCACCTTACGTGAGGCCTCCTTACAGCCAAGTACCGACGGAGGAAGCAAGCGTACTCTGAAAGCTCCCTTCACCCGTCCTCGCGGGAGGAATGGTTGCCGCGCTCCTGTGTTCGAGATTATAGAGTATAGGCTTTGCTCACAAGAGTTTATTCTGTAAAAAAAAGTTGGGTCACCACATCACTTCCAAACTGAAGTGTTAATATAGAGGCGCGTGTACGCTTTCTTCCAACTGCGATTACTAAATGTGAAAAGCCACCGTAGTCGAGCGCAAAACGTGGTGCAGTCTAGCAACACTGAAACGCCCGCCTCTTTAAACGCTGCCAGTCTAAACGCGCTTCACGAGTCAGACATGCCTGCGAAAACACGCTTCTCCCCGCAGAGGTGGGGTGGGAGGGTTGCCTCGGAAACAAGCATCACGTGGGCTAGCTCATCACGTGGGCTAGCTGTGAGGTGAAGCGCTCGTTCAGGGCCAGGAGCGGACCTAAGGGCGCCCGAAGGTAGCCCCAAAGCAACCTCAAGCTGAGGAAGCGCCAAGGAACCCTTCACCGAGGGCTCCTCAGTGAGGAAGCTTTCAGAGTGACATAAGGCGGCCTCACCAAAAATGAAGGCTTCCTTACTGAGAAAAGGAACGTTTCGTTGTTTGGCCCTAAGCCTTTGTACACGACTGGCTCGCATTTTCGGCTTTATCGTAAGTGCGACCGCCGCGGCCGCACTCAAGTTCCATTGTATCACTTTTCAAATCCTAATTTCGAATAACATTAAAGTAAAGTCGAACCCACTTATAACAATATTGAAGTGGCATGAAAATTTCATTGCTATGACCGATAATTGTTATAAACGGGTTGCACGAAAAAAGCAAAGTAGAGGGACAGCAGGCTGCTGTGAGAAAACTACATCGAATTGGATGCGCCAACAGATATGAGTGATAAAGTTAAGAAAGCTGCCGATTTTTTGGACATGCTTGAAAATTTAGACGCACTCACGGGGCCGCCAGTAGCCCCAACGAGGATATTTATGACAACGTGTGAAGTTTCGGACCCTGAAACTCTTCGAAGTTTCAACTTTTTACACTAATTTCATGCCCGAAAGTGCATTAATACCCGTATTCACGAACCAACCAATGCCTCTCTCTCATTTTTTCTTATCGTTCTTGGACCCTTAATACGCATTAAGGTCACCTGGTAAGCCCTAAGCATACCGCGCATTTTTGGCCCTTTCAAGAATAGATTCTTGAATGTCGTTCACAGAGGACATCGCAGCTGAAGGTGGCCAAGGAACTACTGAAGTTTCTCAAGAAAAACGAACTTGGACAAGCGGCTCTGACAGCGATGTCGCGTACCACACCAGCGTGATGGACTGTCAATGACTGCTTGTTTGTGTGTGTGTGTGCTGTGTTATGAGCTATCTTTCTCTCTCTTTCCACTATTTCCCCTCCCTCTTTCAATCTCCCCCATCCCCTTCCCCACGTGCAGGGTAGCAAACCGGTTATCCTGGACTGGTTAACCTCCCTGCCTTTCCTTCTCTACCATTTCTTCTCTTCTCTTGGCCCTTTTTACCGTTTTCTCAGCAACGAAAAGGCACATTGACATAATCTATATATCATTTTCTTTCAAACTTTCTTCTCTTTTACCTGAAGCACGTTTATTTAAATAGGACCAATATTCGAATTTTGAACATATTTAATCTTTTTTCTCCTCCTCACCATCACATGTCTCCTCCTGACGCTCACTTCGTTTTCCCACTTTCTTGCTACGTCTATACTACGCAAGGCTACGCTATGCTCTAATAGCGCGCCCGGGGAGCTGAGCGGTTATGATGTTTTCTTTCTGATTCAGGTTACACGGGTTCGAATCCCAAACCGCGAGAAATTTTTAGGCGAGAATTTATTTCTCTTTCTTGATATATTTCTTTCTTTCTCTGTTCCTTTATCTTTCTTTCTTTCTCGTTATGTACTCAACCTATCATCCATCACGGTTATTGCAGGCCACGCCGGTGCAATCGGCGCACGTTTTCTGGGAGCGAAGCAGAAAATTAAGAAGACGAAGAAGAGAAAGCGTGCTGGTTCATGATGGTGATCGCTTTGGGTCACGGCATTTTAGAGAGATGGGTTTATTCACAGAAAGGCAGAGAGGTCGGCCTGAGCGATAGCATGCTCTAGCCTGCTACTCTACACCGGGGGGAGGGGAAAGGGGGAAGAAAAAGAGTAATGGATGACGATGGTGAGTTAGAGAGGTGAGTATATACAGTCCTGTCAAATTGAGAAGGTGTTATAGCCGTGCATCTAGTCCAGTTGCTCTTAAGAAGGCTATGATTGCTCTTACTACCACAGCTGCACTGTTGATGTCAGGCCTAAGGGCCCAACACAGTCTCATCAGTTAATGACCCACTGCGAAATCGTTCGGTGCAAGAAATCAGTGTCTGTCGTTCACGTGCGTATGCCGGACAGCCACAAAATATGTGCTCCAGTGTTTCTGGTACTTGGCAGTGCTCACAATTGGGACCAGTGTCACTGCGTCCGATGATATGTGCGTAATGTCTTGTGTAGGCCACACCAAGACGAATCCGGTGGACCATACTTGCTATGTGTCGCTTTAATTTAGGAGGCATGCGGAACCTCATTTCCGGGTCCCTGCATTTTAGTAGTCGCCGGTGTCGTCGCTCCGGTTTTGTCCAGTGCTCAAGTGTGAAGTTGCGCATCACGACGAAGTAGGGCGTTCGTGTCGGGTCGGACACGACCCGACACGAACGCCCTTCAGTGCCCCTGAAGTGCACGGCATTTTACGCCGAGATAGAACATTCTGCTCTTAAACAAATGAAATCTGAGAATCCCTGATTCGTTTGCCCAAAACGATTTCAAGGCCGAAGCCATCTGGTCTCATTTTAATCTTCGTCATCATCATCGGAGCATGAGAGTTCACGTCAGCGGCAGTACATTTTGTTGATGGTGTGGCTGGTCACGAAGACCATCATGAATATTATCTCAACCCACCGTAAGGGGTGATCAAATTAGAACTGCTCATGTGGGAGGAGCCCGGTTCGCGCTAGTCGTGTCACTCAGGACACGTTAATAAAGTTTGACCAACCGAGTCGGCTTGCAATTCACATGGTGTGGCGCTTGGTACCACTATACGCTTTTCTCATGCGATATAACATTGTTAACGGGACTGTGTTCCCGACATGCCGAGTGTATTGAACTCAAAGTGGTTTGAAGCACCGGCGCGTTACTGATGTAAAATACTCGACTGCCACGCAGAATGTATGGGTTAGTTATCGGCTGGAAGCCTCATTTGTACCTGTTTCTTTTTGTTTTTTTTTTTTGTTTGTTTGTTTTTTTTACGAGATCGCGTGAAATGGCTCGTGTCACCATAATTCCGGTGTCAGCGTCAGCGTCGCATGTTGTCAGCGAAAACATCTGTCCGCTTTGCAAATCTCCTGGTCATCACATTCTATCGAACACTATTACGCAAATCTATGACACATAATTAATCAGTTTATCTATTCCAAACGCCCCATTACCCGCGATTCGTAATTACAGTACGCAGTTGTGTTTCCTGCGTCTTAAATCGACTTGGAGTACCACTTCTCATCTAATGACCGACAAGCTAGAATTGACGGAAAGCACCTAATTAAGACATTTCTGTTATAAGATATATTATATTCACAAAAGTCCAAGCATGAATGAAACACATACACAAGACTACAAGGCAAAGCTACAACAGGCGGTATTTGAAATGAGACACCCGATGGGATTCGTCTTGGAAGCCGTCAGATATTGATGAACATTAATCTAATGTCACAAAAGAAGGCAGCATTTCTCAGTCACCTTGCTCAAATCGTCGTTGCAAATGGAATAAACGGGCGCCTATCATATTACCGCGTAATAGTAGCTATTGTTTTTATTGTAGTCACGCTGCCGCATCTGCGTGATGCTCTCTCGGAGGAGGGTAATGCCACGATCGTAACAGAATGTCTTACGCGGTATCGTTGCTGGCAGGCATGTATGTGCCGCTGTGCGAAAGACAATGAAGATAAGCACGTGAAAAAGCTCGATGAGTTCGGTTTGCCAGTGATCGGACCAGCTTGGCGTTCGGCTGACTTCCAGTTACAGGTTTCTGTCGCATAATAACGTGACAATACGTTTCGATTTCAAGTACGCACCTTCTCAAACAGGGACATTTTGTCGTACATACGAGAGCTCGCGTCGGCGCGAAACTAAGCAACAGTTAATCACAGGGCATGCCTTCAAAGAGAGGCTGTGAACCTTGACCTTTTACATTAAGCAACCGACTTGCACTCCTTTAGGAGACAGAAACCAATAGACAGCACGTGCTCCACAGTGGCAAAAGAAATAGCATCACTATTCAGGCAAGTTTGCTTGAATCATGATAGTCACGTATAATACGTTCTGCTTTCAAATACATAGTCCCTAAATCTAGTGGAGCCTGCGGCATTTTATGACACATACCCATAGTCATTTCATCTCGTTTCCATTGCGTCAAAACCACACTCTCCTAAATAAAACAAAGAAGAATATCCTACAAGCGAACCACTGAGGTATGGCCTCTGAGATTAAAGAAGCCGGTGCACCTCGTCTTGGAGGCCGTAAACTGTTTGGAGCGTTGGTTTTGCGGCGCCAGAAGATGGCAGCACTCTGCAGGCAAGCTTGCTTCAACACCTAAGGTGAAGCGTTATCTGCCAGACATCGGGCGGCCTGCGTTAGCGGAAATGAGTCGGCAGTTTTTCCAAACGGGCAGGGCCATGCAGCTGGCTGCATTGCGGACAAGATGTCTAGCCGCGATAGCTGCTGCACTCGATGCGTCTGCTTAATAATTCATGTTTTTATTTTCTGATTTCTTTCTTTCCGACTACGTTGTCATGGCTGCGGGGCTTCGCAATATTATTTTGCTATCTGAGCGGCCTGTATAGACTGCATGTTGCGTCGTGGGCGAGAACAAACTGTGTATTCTTGTCGTATGTCTCCGCACACCTTTGTAAACGATCACTGGATGATTGCTTCGTTGATTACCTAACCACAACGGCAAATGAATGACCGGAAGTCAAGTGTTGAATCACTCCATGCATAATATTTAAACCACCTTTACTTCAACCTAGCCGGAGTGTTCCTTGGCTAGGTTGGCGGAAACGCGTGCGCGCCGAGCGTCCTCAAAATGCGAATCCGTAAAACACGTGACCTCTCCATTCGGAAAGAATCAACGCCCACAGCTACGTGCTATTGTTGACATGCATGTGGCCAAGGAGATCCCCGCAGACTCAGGGGAAGTCCCGTGTCCAAAGGAGTGTGCATTTCTCGGCCGCATAAATTGGTCTTGAGCTTCTGGGGAGCGAGTGTTACAGCAGGGTGCAGGTGCATAACTCCTCTGAGAGTGATTTGGGCATCGTAAGAAGGCTCCTTGGTTAAGCGCCAGGAAGAATCAGGGGACGATCGCGAATGGAAATATCTATGCTGTATACCCAAGTGAACAAATTCCAGGAGAGCTGGGAAGAGTAGACTCAGGGAAACCGCTCGGCCAGCAAGTTTTATGCAATTGTCATCCGTCCATGGTTGTGTGCAATATTGACGTGCTTGTAGCACTTGTCGATGGAGCGGTTGCAAAGCGGTGGTTCGTGCGGTTGCACGTTCAAGAAAAAAATAATTAGTTTGTGACTCATGCACCTGCGATCACTCGCAGCAAAAACAAACAATTATTCTCAATGAACCGAACTGTTCATTTCGCAATTCGGCCTCTCGCATTGCCTCATTCTTTGTAACACAACTCGGCAACACCGCTTTGCTGCAGTCCTTACAACCCAGCCAAAAAAAAAAAACGCTGTCGTGATCTCATAAGAATAAGCCTAATGATGACTTGCCACTTTTTCTTCACAATTTATAAACACCGTTCTAGCGTGGTCACCATCGCATTTAATGGCTAAAAGGAATGCTGTAAATAGACTGAGAACATATTATAAAGTGAACTGTAAAGAAGGACTTTAGGCCTAGGCAACAAACCTTGACTCTGAGAGTGGGTAAGTGGCATGTTCTTCATCTCGGGGGCCATGTCCCAAGAAGTGCAGTTTATCGTAAGCCCATGAGGTGGCAGCACTCCGCAGTCCATCTGCTGCCCTGAGGATAAATCGGCAATTTTATTAGAATGCTGCTCCATGTAGCTCGCGTATTACCGGGCGAGGTGCCTGGCCGTGATAACAACTGCGTGCAAAGCTTTCGCTAAACATTTGTTTCCTTATATTTGCTGTGTCCTTCCTTCAAAGTCGCCGTGGCCGTAGCCGATGTAGCACGTCGAGTCAGTGTGTGTGTGCGTGTGTGTGTGCGTGTGTGTGTGTGTGTGTGCTTGATCGCGCGCCCACACGTGCGTGTGCGTTCATTCGTGAGTGCGTGCGTGATTGTGCGTTCGCGCGCGCACGTGCGTGCGTGCGTGCGTGTGTGTATGTGAGTGTGTGTGTGTGTGCGTGCGTGTGTGCGCGTGCGTGCGGTGCGTGTGTGTGTGTGTGTGTCTGCGTTTGTGCGTGTGTGTGTGTGTGTGTGTCTGTCTGTCTGTGTGTAGACGACTGTGGCTTTTTAAAGAGCCAAATGCACTTTAACTGACACTGAGAAAAACGCTGTTTTTTTTTTCTGCTGACAATGAGATCGGATCTACTCCCAAATTCTTTCCAGCGCGCTCATGCCACAAATACCTCAAATATATGTTGCAACGAAAATATATATAGCCCGATACCGTCGGTATCCGGAATAGAAATTTGAATTCGGCTCTCTTATAAATTGCAACAGTTCATTTAGACTTGATTTAGCTCGTAAAAGAAATCTTAATCGCAGCGAATGAACGCTATAATAATAATGTGCGACAAGATCAACACCGTCTTTGTGCCTCCATCGGTTCCGTCTTTTCTCGCATGGGTATAATGACGATAACTAAGTTGTAGAGCAAGGGCTCCTTCCAGTCAAAAAGGCGCACGATTCCGGCCTGTAAAAAGCGCTTTCTTGTTACTAGCATCTGTTGGAGGCCTACTATGAATGCTTTTCTTATGCATACATTTAGCTCGTTTTATGCCACGCCGTTTCGGATCACTTCTTCGTCAAGCAACATGTTCGTGGCCAATACCTTTACTTCACTTGTCTTCCTGGAATAAGGGACCCTCTTGCCTAGTGTGACCCCTAGCATGCTAGCTCGGGGACACACTTTGGGAAAATGAAAAGTTTATTTCATTAATTCATCCTATTTCAAATATACCGTCTTTCAGAGAAAGGGGGAAATGTTCGGAAAGAAACACAAGCA
Organism: Rhipicephalus appendiculatus; assembly: GCA_030522465.1. Classification (NCBI taxonomy): domain Eukaryota; kingdom Metazoa; phylum Arthropoda; class Arachnida; order Ixodida; family Ixodidae; genus Rhipicephalus; species Rhipicephalus appendiculatus. Next base: position 73,356 of record JALIZH010019480.1, on the reverse strand, counting down.
GGCAGAAAGTAGTTAGAAATTGGGTCTCTTACTCTTCATAATCGAGTTTTGCCATAGAACATGATGTCGTTCCGTGAGTATTAACTCGGCCAAGAAAAACTAAATCTGAAACGACAGCACGCTAGCAAAGCAACTAGGGCACAAAGCAAACAGACTGGATGCGGTCATAATGATTGTTTTGTTCACGATTGTTGACGCAGCTGTTGTTTAATGAATCTGACCCAGTTTGATTCAAACAGGCGCACGAATTGCGTGCGCCTGTTTGAACAAACCAAGGTGGCAGCGCCCATATGTCTGATGTAACAATCTTTATACGTTACCAGCATCACTATAGTCCGTTTGATATAATAACAGGAGGCCTAGGAGAATAAAAAACAAAAACAAAAAAAAAAAAACGCCTCCATTTTTCCTTCATGCCATGAGTGATTGAGAACTATTGATGAAAAGCCACAAAAGCCACGCAGTGCTCCTTAGGCAGCCTGTCTTAATCCTGGTAGCAGACAGAATAAAAGGGCACGTATACTGTTTCGTCTTCAAGCGCGCGCCTTCGAAAAAGCGTGGCAGATGCAGCGTTTTGCAATAAACGCTACAGTAATCACATCAGCGCTGCGAAAGTGACGCTACAGTTAATCGCAACGCCAGAACTTCGAATCAAAACAGTATAGCGTGGCCTTCGAGATCAGACAAAACGTGTGCATTGGTCTTGGAGGCTTTAGCCTATTGGGATACGTTCTACAATGACAAAAGACGGCACTCTTTAGGGAACCGTGATCAAATTCTTCCCTGCGCGTATCATACGTTGCGCTTTCAAATAGGTGGCCTATAATTTTTCATCGTGAAGGGCAAACTCTATCGTGAGCGACAACGCAACCTTCCAACGCAATGCGCCTAGGCATGGCCTGAGAGATTAAACAAGTCCGGTGCCCCTTGTCTTGGAGGCCATGACCGATACGGAATTTTTGTTTCAGAATGACAGAAGATGGCAGCACTCTCCAGGCACGCTTGCTTTAACGCCAAAGGGAGAGCGTTATCTGGAAGACGAACGGGTTGCCTGTTTGACCGGCAATGAATTGACAGTTTTTCAAGTACGCGCCGCCATTCAACCGGCTGCATTCTTGGCCAGATGTCTGGCCGCGATAACAGCTACGGGCGACGCTTCCGCTCAACATTATTTTCTGTGTGCTCCTTCTTTCGACGTCGCAGGGGCCACGGGACTGCGCAATAATTTTTTTTGGCTAAGTACTTTTTCCATACTGCAGGCGTGATGCGTTGAGTGTGGTTGCACACTAGATAATTTGTTTTATACGCTTACGCATTTCTCTAGAAATGACCACGTACATGATTGCTTCTACAATAACATTTCCATACAAGTAAATAGGTAACCGAAGCTGTAGTATTGATGCATTACCGGGTCTACAATAGTGAAACTAACGGTTGTTTTCCCGAGTATTCTTGTGACATTTTATCGACAGCCATTGAGTTTATCATCGTCACATTTCAGGGTTACAAATTGCACAGGAATATCGCCATGCGAAGATCAAAATCCAGACACCCTCGCGATGTTATTCTGGTTTCAATACTTCATGGTCAGTACTGTGTCGGAAACTTTAACTGTCTATATATACCGCGTAATATTCTTCCACCTTGCAAATAATAATAATTGCTTTGGTCTAACGGACCAAATTTACGACATAGTTATGACACACGCAGTAATGAAGAAATCTGGAAAAGATAACTGTCTATGTTTCAGCAACCAGCTGAAACACAAACAGTTAACCTAAGCCTTGGCACAAGAGTTGCTCGGATTTTACGGCTTTATCGTAAGTGCGACCGCCGCGGCCGCAGTGAAGTTCCATTGTTTGTCCTTGCAAACCCTATTTTCTAATAACGAAGAAGTTAATTTCCAGGCCGCACTCAAATTTCATATTATCACCTTGCGAACCCTAATTTCGAATAATGCTAAACTACAGTGAAACCCACTTATAACATATTGAAGTGCCATGAAAATTTCATTGTTATAACCGATAGTTGTTATAAACGGGTTGCACGAAAAAAAGCAATGTAGAGGGACAGCAGGCTTCTGTGAGAAAACTATATCTAATTGAATGTGCCAACAGACATCAGTGATAAGGATCAGAAAGCTGCCGATTTTTTTGGACATGCTTGATAATTCAGACGCTTTCACGGGGCCGCCAGAAGCCCCTGAGAACGTCTGAAATTTCGGACTCTGAGATTCTTCGAAGTGTGAAGTTCTCACGCTAATTTCATGTCCGAAAGTGCATTAATGGCCATATTCACGAACCAATCTTATGCTTATCTCTCATTTTGCCTTATCATTCTTGTGCCCTTAATACGCATCAAGGGCACCGGGTAAGCCCTATATGTGCCACGCATTTTTGGTCATTTTTACCATTTTCAGTTACTAAAAGGGACATTCACATAATCCATATATCATTTTCTTTCAAACTTTCTGCTCTTTTAACTAAAGCAGATTTATTTAAATATGACCAATATTAGAATTTTGATCATATTTAATCTTTTTCTCCTCCTGACCATCACATATCTCCTCCTGACGCTGACGACTTCTTTTTCCCACCCCCTTGCTACATCTATACTACCCAAGTCTATGCTATGCTCTACTAGCGCGCCTGAATACCCGAGTGGTTATGACGCTTTCTTTCGGATCGAGGTTACGTGGGTTCGACTCTCACCCCGCGAAGAATTTTTTAGGCAAAAATTTATTTCTCTTTCTTTATATCTTTCTTTCGTTCTGTCTTTCTCTCTATGTACTCATCCTCTCATCCTGTCACGGTTATTGCTGGCCACGCCGGCGCGATCGGCGCACGTTTTCTGGGAGGGAAGCAGAAGATTAAGAAGAGGAGGAAGAGAGCGCGTGCTGGTTCATGATGCTGATGGTTCTGGGTCAGGAGATTTACACGAAATAGGTCCGCTTCGCTCTTGAAAAATGAAATCTGAGAATATTTGATTCATTTGCCCAAAACGACCCCAAGGCCGATGCCACCTAGTCTCATATTAATCTTCGTCATCATCATCGGAGCATGAGAGTTCACGTCAGCGGCTGCACATTTTGTTGATGGTGTGGTTGGTCATGAAGGCCATCAGGAAATAATATCTCGACCCACCTTAAGGGGTGGTCCAATTGGAACCGCTCATGTGGGAGGAGCTCGCTGCGCACCCGACGGCGTTCGTCTTGGAAGCCATAAGAAATCGATAAACATTAATCTATAACCAGAAAAAAAGATAGCACTCCTCAGTCACCTTGCTCAAATAGTGGTTGAAAATGGAATAAACGGGTGCTAATCATATCACCGCGTAATATAAGCTATTATGTTCGTTATAATCATACAGCTGTATCGGGACGATGGTCTCTGGGGGGAGGGTAATGTCGCGAGCATAATAGCATGTCTTACGCGGTATCGTTACCGGCAGGATCGTATGTGCCGCTGTGGTAAAGACGATGAAGATAAGCACGTGAAGAACACAAAGAGATCGTTTTGCGAGTGATCAGATCAGCCTGACGTTCTGCTGACCTGCAGTTACAGGTTTCTGTCACAGAACAAAGTGGCAATATGTTTCGTTTTCAAATAGGCACCTTCTCAAACAAGGCATTCTATCGTTCATACGAGAGCTCTCGTCTGCGCGAAAACGAAGCTGCAGTTAATCACGGCGCATGCCTTGAAACCAATGCAGTAAAGCTTGACCTTTTAGATTAAGCAAGCCAACTGCATTCCTTTAGGAGGCACTAACCAATCCACAACACGTGGTCCACGGTGAAAAAAACGGCATCACTCTTCAGGCAAGTTTGCTTGAATCATGGTTGTCGCGTATAATACGTTCTGCTTTAAAATACATGGTCTCTAAATGTAGTGAAACGTGCGGCATTCTATGACGCATGGCCAGCGCATTTTACCTTGTTTCCATTGCGTCAAAGCCACACTCTCGTAAATAACAAAACGAAACAACCTAGAACGCAAACCACTAAGCATGGCCTCTAAGATTAAAGAATCCGGTGCGCCACGTCTTGGAGGCCTTAAACTCTGTGGAGCGTTTGTTTGCTGTGCCAGAAGATGGCAGCACTCTGCAGGCAAGCTTGCTTCAACGCCGAAGGTGGAGCGTTATCTGCCAGACATCGGGCGGCCTGCGTCAGCGGAAATGATTCGGCAGTTTTTCAAAACGGGCAGCGCCATGCAGCTGGCTGCATTACGGACAAGATGTCTTGCACCGCGATAGCTGCTGCACGCGATGCGCCTACTTATGATTTCATGTTTTATTTGTAATTTTTTTTCTTTCCTACTACTTTCGGTCGTGGCTGCGGGATTTCGCAGTGATATTTCGCTGTGTGAGTTTCTCGTAGCCTGCATGATGCGTCGTGTACGGGCGCGCAGTGAGTGTTCTTGTCGTATAAGTCCCCTAAAATCTTTGGAAACCATTACTGGATGGTTGCTTTGTGCATTACCTAATCACAACGGCAAATAAATGACCGGTAGTTGCCCGTTGCCAGCCAGTTGGCGCGCGTGACTGTGCAAGTTGTAGAGAGCGCGGGCGAAGAAACCACCGTAAACTTATCAGCCTACCGCTGCAACGCAGCCGGCGTGTCGTGGTCGCAGCCGATTTTGTTCGCTCAAACCACGGCTGAGAGCAGCAGGGTCGCTGCGCGCGAAATACTCTAATCACCTGATTTTTTTTTTTGTATTTCACGAGCTTTCTTTGCAGCACGGAAATAATGATACGCGTAAAACTTTCTTTATCGCAAATAATGCAATGGGGGGTTTCTGAAGACGCTCTCGAACTTTGAAACTCTCATTTCTTGCGTAAAGTGTATATTTATCAATTTAGTAAATTAATTCCTAATTAACAAATTAGTTAACTACAAAAGAACAAAATTGCCTGTAGTGCGCAAGACGGCTGTAAGCAATATTGAGCTGATTTCACTCGCCTGCCATCAAATATTGTATTTTTTTTAACCCTTGGCTAAAGATAGCTGGGACACCCGGTTATATCAATTATGACTGCCGGTGCCTCAGTGCTGTCATGTAAGTGTTCACTCTAGAATATTGCCACGACCATTTTTAGATTTCAAAGTACAGAAGGCCTGCCTTTTGTGCGTTTACTAATTCTGCAATCCTGAGGGTAATCACGGTCAGTGTCCTGGAAGAGTGTAAAAAAAAAAATCTAAATGCTAGAACGGTAAAGAAAACGTTTTCCATGATGGACCCTTCCTAGTATGACTGTTAGCACTTCGTTTTTGTTATCCTTCCATTGACAGTAAGATAAATCAAGAAGGTCCGCCGCGGCGGTCTAGCGGTTACGATGCTCGGCTGTTGACAAAGGTCGCGGTTTCGATCCCTGCCGTGGCGGTTGCATTTCGATGGAGGGGAAACGGTAGAGGCCCGTGTGCTGCGCGATGCCAGTTCACGTTAAAGAACACCAGATGGTCAAAATTTCCGTAGCCCTCCACTACAGGCGTCTCTCATAATCATGTCGTGGTTTAGGGCCGTAAAGCCCCAGATCTGCTAAATCAAGGAGCAATCAACTCAGTGATCGTTTCCAATGATCGCATTCAAATGTCTCAAAATACCTCATTGTTAGCCGCGCCCAAAATATCAGGGCAGTTCTACAGGAAAGTTAGGAACCAAACGTTGGCGAAGTCGAACACGGCCGGGCAAGAAGAAAAGAAAAAGCTAAAGAAAAATACCGACGCATCACGCGCAGCTGTTATCGTGTCTTGGCATGTAGCCCGGAATGCAGCCATCCGAATGGCGCCGCACGTCTAGAAAAACTGTTGAATCATTGCCTAGCAGAGCTCCGTTTCTTCCGAGATTACGCTGTCGGCCTGAGGAGTGCTGTCACCTTCTGTTAACTTTCAAAAGCTTCTCTGAGCCCGATAGGGCCTCCGAGACTGGCAACCGCGCTTGTTTGATCTCAAGGGCCACGCTTGACAGCTTTGATCTCAAAGCTTCTTTTGTCATTGACGTCAGCTTGGTTTATGAGCAAGCGTTAATCAGTGGGAAAATAATTATTATGCACGATAGAAGGCCGTGAGCTCTACTTGTTATAAAGGTACCGTGCTTGAAAATGATTCTTGATTGGACAAAAATTCTCATCAGTTGGTTCTGACTTCCAAGAAAAACGTACATGACTTGTTTGATCTCAAAGGCCCTTTTCACCTTTGCCTCTCAGTTTCGCGTTGTGCTCTACTGTAGCTTTGTTTTTCGCAAACGTAACTAACTTTAGTTTGTTGAGAACGGCAGGAAGTGGAAGATGGAAGCTCTCGATGAAAAAAAACCGTAATTTCGTGAATAAAAAGAAAAGAAGCAGGTGGACGGGAGATTGATTAGACGTTTCGCTGAATCACGGTTGTCAAAATAAGCTCCACTTAACTATGCTAGTTTTCAAATTCCTAGAAGAAGGGCTTAACTCTCATTGGTTTCCGTTGTGTATGTGCATTATCGAATGGTTTAAAGAGCCCCCGTAGAAACGTTTATGCCTGCTGGCTGGAGTGTATTGAATTTGTGAATAAGGTATGCCTGCATTTTCTGCCTCTTGCGGACCGAAAGTTTGACTGAAGTGTGTAAACTTTGAAGTCATCGAATTTGTGACCTGCTGCATTAAAATGCTATGCCAGTGCTTTCGGTTATTTCTTTGCTGTGTCCGCGCGAGGACCGTTTAATCTAACGCTAACAGGCTGTACCGTTTCACCAATGTAGCGTTTGTGACAATATTAACATTCGATCATGTAGATAACGTTTGAAGTATTTCAGGTAAAACTAGATTTTATATGATAGGCTTGATCAATTGCGATGCTTTTAAATGTAACGTCATATTGAAGGTGTTCGCGTGTAATGCATCTTGGAGAAGAGCAAGGTGTTATGGGGGGCAATAAGACGCGGCTCTAGTTTTGCATGCGCTAGCATGTCTTTAAAATTTCTATTGCGGTGATAGACAACCTTTGGTACTTCGGGAAAAGTTTTGCTAAGGGGCTCGTTGCTTTCCAATACTGGATAAAACTTAGGCAGGATATTATTTATGATTGGGACCGCATTTGAGTATTCGGTTATAATTGCTGGCGGCAGTTGGGGTTATGACGAGGGCCCTTTTAGCTAGTGTGGAATTGCTGTCTACTTTACATACTTCGTTGTAGAACTTGCATAGCGCGGCTTGTGATTGACTTATTTCAAGAAATGTTTCCGTTGGTTTGCTTAAGTGGTGAATGTAGTCGCCATCGCCGCTACAGGTCCGTCTTATACGCCTCGCCTGTTCGACAAATATCCCTTGTTTACCCTCCTTCTAGCAATTTCAAACCTGCGATTATTAAGTGGAGCTTTTTTTTTACAACGGCTATTCAGCCAAACGTCTAACCCCCCGGCCCCCCGCTTCTTTGTTTTCTTTTATTGCCGGAATACCTCTACCCTTTTACAAAAAAAAAAAAAAAGAAATTCGTCACGACCCCCAACCCCCCCTTCCGCACAGATTAGTGACTTAGCAAGGTAATCTCCTTGTGTCACCCGGGAATTCGCAGAGGGCCCCGCCAGGGTTGCCGTTGGGTGGACTTGAAAAGGAGCCAGAACTCAAGCCAAAAGTAGCCAAAGTAGCCATGCCATTTAGTATTATCGCCAAATTTGTAGCCAAATGGAACAGAAGTGGTATTATGAGCAGATTCTGTAGTATTGATCAATAATTAATACCATTTTGAATAAGTAAGACCATAGAAAGCCAGTGGTAAGTTGGAAATAAATTAAATGAACGAATTTCGATAAATTCATTACGCGTGCATATATTCCATGTAGAAAATATGAGTTCTTGCCAGACGCAAAGTTATATTAGAATATTCCAGCCAGCAATTTAGTAGGAACATGTGTTGAAACAGATTTTCGTTGAAGCTGCAGACCAAATTCTGGTTGTAAATGAACAGGCCAGCTAAATTTTGTTGCAGATGTCTGTTTTACTAAGTTTACACGAGATCACGCACTGCGCTTCAAAATTATGCGCAAAACTTGAGCGTAGCATCACAATATATGGCAGGAAGCTTGAGCACCGAGCCGGCCACGCGTTCGTCACCATGCACGCAACTTCGCCACTCGGTATTTGGAGACGCGCTAAGCGTCGCGTAAGGGTTCCTCGATGCGCACCAGCCTACCGGTGGGTGGAGGACGACCATACGCATCCGCTGAAGCGAGAGAAAAGCTTAAAAACAAGGCATTTCGTCTGCAAAAATGAGAAAAAATGGCTACTTAATGTGCCAAATCAGCACCTTAAAAGTAGCCAGAAAATAGCCATGGCGCCAACTGCAAATTTTTGTCGCCAGACGGGGTCAAAAAGTAGCCAATTTGGCGCAAAGTAGCCACCAACGGCAACCCTGGGCCCCGCAGACGTTCCTGTCGCTAAATTCCAATGAAGCAGCCCCAAAGGACAGAATATTCGGAGTACTAAGTTGAATTCGTAATTTTTTTTATTAAATTTCAGGACACTTTTTCATTTTGATTTTTGAAACAGCGGCATCTTAGTAGGAAATGGTCGATATTTTCAAGTTCGTTACAGCTAGAGCACAAAGGGGATGGCACCAGAGCAGACCTGTTTAGGTAGAAATTAAGCGGTGGAATGCGGCATCGTAATTTAGTTATGGAGACTTCCAATTTACGCGCGGGACACCATTTATTATTCCATGCGAAGTGCAAGTGCGAGAATTCTCGATTCCCGACGCCCTCTGTCTTCTTCTTCTCCTCCCCACTTAACACACACACATTGGAGGGGATTGGCCGAGTAGGAGATGAATACTTCCCATACTTTCTGCTTTGTCTCGGCCGGCCCGCTTCTTCGCTACGTCGCTCGAGTAGAGCAGAATATAACCTTTGGAACGTGGCATCCACCCACGCTGGGGCTCTGGTTCTCCGCGCCAGCGCACCATACGTGGTTTTATTAATTGGCTCACACACCATCATCATCACGCCGCACTTCACTTTCTGCCCCACACGTCGATCATCATCACCGGGAACCCGCGCACTTCAAATTCGGCACCGCACGCCGAACACCACACGACGCCGGCGCTCCTTCACCGTCCTCTTACCACAAGCATAAATATGCTTTTCCTACTCGTACTAAGGGCGGACGCCGGTTCTAAAGCGAAACAGAAAGACTCGACATTTGGTGGGCAGTGCCCCAGCTACAGCGGCGCAGCAAGCTCAGAAAGAAAACGAAAATAAAGTGAAAAAAGTGTTTTTCAAAACCACCGCGCCCGCCCTTATCGCGGCCCTTATCATCACATTGCATGGCGCCTCATGTCTACATAAAATATTGTCTATTCATTGCCGGTGGAGCAGCTAGCGCGCCGTCGTCAAGACAACGCTGCTCCTCCACCTTTCAAGCAAGCCCGCCTGAGGAGTGCTGCCATCTTCTCGCACAGTAAAACAGTTCTTCCGAATTCGTAATGGCCTCGAAGACTACTAGCACCCAGAACGTCAATTTCGAAGGACATGCTTTACTGCTATTAGTTGTAGGCTTGCAATATTTGCGTTGCCATTCACGATTTTTTGGTTTGGCGCACACGCAAATAAGGTTAGGGAAGGACACCGCTTGCTTAATCTCACAGCCCAGCTTTCACTGTCTTGATTTGTAGTCCGGCGTTTTCATTCACTGTAGTTTAGACTTCGCGCTGACGTAATTAGCACTTATAAATAGACGACAACTGAGGCCGCGTACTTGAAAAGGATACATTTGACACCTGCCAGCCTATCAATCGAAAGTAATATTGTATAATGTTGTTTTAGCGTGTTTGATTTACCTGATTCGGCTAGCGAGCTCGTTGTTGCAAAAGTAGTTAAATAAATGTACACGATGCTGATTTGGTTCGACCGTGTCTACTGTCTCCATGTGCTCCGAGAGCGGCGCTCGCATTTCGCAGACCCCACACTGGCAGCCCAACGTGCGGTTCTTGGAGCATCGGACGACAGTTTTCGCGGTTCGGAACAACCCCTTTTTTTTTTTTTAAGCCGGAGTAGAGTAGGCCTAGGGGGGGATTTTCATCGCTAGCGTCGGCGGCGTACTTTGAGAGCGAGGAGATCGGTTGCTGTGGCATGTTTCAACCTGTCGGCACGCGGAGTTCTTTTTCTGCTCGCAAGTGGTTGTTATTCTTTTAAAAACGCCGTCTCGTTGTTGGTACGAGAGCCACGTGGTCCGCATCCTGGGGAGAGCAAGGCTTAGAGTTCGGGGATTTTAGTTCAGGCCCGAAGCGAGTGAGTACGGAAGCCTCGTAGGTGGTTTGAGTTTTCTGTAAATAGCTTCTTCTATCTCTTCGACTCTGGGAGTCGGGTGGCCTGGGGCCACGGGCGTCGTTGCTGTCTTGTATTGCGGCTCGACGCCGGTGCGTCGGGACACCGTCCGGGACGGTGGGCGCCGATCGCGCGGTAAGCTGCTGTGTGCGGCGAGCGGGTAGGGCCACCTTACAGAGCTGATGTCTCCTCGCGGCCGGCTCATCTGCGCCTATGCTGGGTGCTGGGTGGATGCCGGCTGTTGTCGAAAGAATCGTTAGGCCTAAGGCTCTGCGGAGCTGCCTGTCGGGACACAACCCGTTGGATCGTGGCGTTGAAATGTTGCACTCTGCTTCCCTCGTTTTATCTTGCGATGCACGAACGAAGAAAAGCAACCTTTGTTTTGTTTGAACTGGGTGACTCGGTCACCGCCGATGTATTTGCTAGCCGTACTGACCATCGTACCACGTGGACGATGAGCCCGTAGCTCCCTTCCCTTTGTCCTACTGCACCGTCCTGTCGAGAATGTTTTAAGTGTACGCAGCTGGAGTGATGTAAGCCGCGGCTGGCTCTCCTCTGCACATCATGTTCGCCGCTGGCCGGGAATGCGGTCGAAACATCTGATGGACATGCCTGGGACTTGCGCAGCGGCCGGCAGACCGGCGGCCTCGTAAGTGCTGCTCGCAACCAGAAGACGTGTTGGCGCGAGTGACGCTTTCTCGCACCGACGGCCACGTTGTTGTTGCGGGTCTGGGTCTGAGGTCAAGTCGTCGAGCCAGTGCAACGGTGTCGACCAGCGGCTGTGTTGCGGTGCACGGACATTCCGGATGTGTGTTGTTTTCCTTCATAGAACTTGTGTTGCAGCTGTTTTCTTTTTTTTTTTTACCAGGGTGTGTTTTGAATTAAGGTTGGGGGGGCTGTGGGGTGCTATCACCCCCTGTAATATCGTTTGCGCCTCATGGCGCGCGCGTCTCGCGGAGAAGCAGCAGCTCGGGTTGACAGCCGCCGAGCGGAAGGTGGCGTTGTGCTCGCGCGGGTGATTATCATCATCATCGTTAAGGTTAGCGCCAGCAGCGCCGCTCGGCGGCGAAGCTGGTGGGCGAACGGGGAATGTCCAGAGTCTCTGTGGCGTTGGGGCGGCGATCGGGACGGACGTCTCCTGCAAGGGGTAAGCGGGATCCGACAGCCGCGGGTCGCTTCCCGTGGGCCCCTCGTGGTGAATCTACCGTCGGCGACGCCGCCTTCGCGTTACTTTGTGTTTGTTATGTTGATTGTGTGTAGCGTAATATTGTGTAATGTTGTTTTAGCGTGTTTGATTTACCTGATTCTGCTAGCGAGCTCGTTCTTATAATAGTAGTTAAATAAATGTACACGATGTTGGTTTGATTCGACCGTGTCTACTGTCTCCGTGTGCTCCGAGAGCGGCGCTCGCATTTCACAGACCCCACAGTGATGAAAAGCCGCGTGTACTCCTTGTTTGATTGCGCGTGCAATTCAAGACGCAACGTGGAATGCGTTCCCGCTGAGTTGCCTTGTCCCGCAATGCCTGAAGGCTATTTAGATGTGAAGCATCTTATGGCGAAGCCTAATCCGGTGGTGGTGGTGGTGTGCCGGCGTGACCACCCTTACTGCGCATGCGCAAACCCTTTCAAAAATATAATAAAAAAACCTCCTCTCCCCCCCCCTCTCTCCTCTAGGCATCCCTCCCCGCGGCAACCTCACCCTCACTGCGCATGCGCCTCCCCTCCTCTCTCCCCTCTTGCGCTCCCCCCTCTCTCCTCTAGGCATCCCTGCCCGCGGCGTCCACACTCCCACTGCGCATGCGCGTCCCCCCTCACTCTCCTACGCTCCCCCCTCTCTCCTCTAGGCATCCCTGCCCGCGGCGCCCACACTCCCACTGCGCATGTGCGTCCCCCCCCTCTCTTTCCTCTCCAACGCTCCCCCCTCTCTCGCGCCTCGCGACGCCGACGCAGGCAGCGTCTGCTAGCGAGTTTCTTGGTTGAAAAAACCGACTGCTCGCGCTGCACAACCGTTCACTGGCCACCCCGTATATATGGCAATGGATCTTGACCTCCAAGGGGGTGCCAGTGGGAGATTTCTCCTGTGCGTTGTTGAACAATAAAAATTCGCAGCGTGCGCGTTGACTAAAAGCGGACTGCGGGTCTCTGTGTCCAGTCGGAGTTTTCTGTCTCTCATTGCCCATTAGCAGCGATTGGCATGTTCCAGTTGGAAACACCGCTCCATCACTGCGTGATTTGCGCCTCCCCAGTTTTCTCTCCTGCGCAACGCTGCGATGAGCGCCAGCGTCAACGCCGCCGCCAGTGTAAGCGTTAGCGCCCGCTGCTTCACATCTACACATGGTTCCCTTTAGCGGGAGATGGTGTAATTTTTCAGGAAAGCGCAGCCCTGACATGGACAAAGCAAGAAAAATAATGGGACATTCTGTAGCCAATGTTGCTATATTCAATTCGCCAACCAATGGATCTATACGACATTTTCTTTGCGCAAGTAATCACTGGAAAATCTACATGACTCAAGCACTACTGGATGTGTGATCGATGAGATCGCTGTCCTCTTTCACAATTCGCGTCTCCTGAGGTATTCGAGCTTCATGCATCTTTTTTAAAGGAGTACTGAATTCAATCTCAGCTCAATCGACTCTGTTTCAGGAACCTGCTGTATAGAGAGACGCTCTAAACAAGTGTGAAGGTCAGGAAATGTTAACGGCGTACTCTAATTTGATCTGAAATTCATGCTTAGTCAGGCTACAGTACCAATTTTGGCGAGTTCACGCCCAAATACCGCTGGATTATGACCGCCCAAGACATACACAATAGCCGCTCGGGTGTCGCCACCTGGGCCACGCAATAGACTGGCGCTGAAAACGTCTCTATATCTTGTGTGAGAATTTGACGAGAAGCTCATACCATGCCGTGGCGTGAGGGTACATTAGAAATAAGAACTAGACTTTAAAAACACGTTGTAAATATTTTTTGAGCCAAACTTACGTTTACAAATACATTTTTCAGGCACTGTAGATTTTGTCTAATCACTTACCGTGAATTGCGAGTAATGAATAGTTTGGTGTCAGTAGTACATTGAGTGTTCCCGGGCTATCCCAAGTCGCAGTCCTATTCCCCGCTTGCCGGCACCAAATGTAACAGCGACATCTTTCTCAGAAAAAAACAACAAGCCTTGTCATCGAAGACTGAGAAGCGAGAAAATCAAACACGAATTACATCGGGTCACCATCATGTGACGATTACGATGATTATGTTCTTACAAAATGGCTCTAGTCTACAATGGGGCGTCGGCCAAGCCATGTACAGCCGCGCTTTTAGCTTCTCTCATCAGACACTGCTTGTTTATATTACATGATGAAAAAGTATAAAGGAAAATTCCCCATATCCCGCTAAAGGGAACCATGTGTGGATGCGAAGCAGTGGGGAGATAATTAGCTTCAGCGGGAGGCAGTAGCGTAGCCAGAAATTTTTTTCGGGGGGGGGGGGGGGGTTCAACCATACTGGGGGTTTGAACCCCCCCAACCCCCCCTTGGCTACGCCACTGGCGGGAGGAACGTCGCCGCTCTCAATTCACGAGCGCTCATCGCGCTCGTGAAATGTGCGCTCATCGCAGCGCTGCACAGGAGAGAATGAGGCGCGCGCGCTTCGTCATTTTCATGACGCGGAACTACCGTGGCGCCCCCCAGCGGAGTATGCAGCTGTCACACCACCTGTCGTGCGCGCCGCTCCTTAGAGGATTCCTAGAGGAGAGGAGAGGGGGGGACCGTAGGAGAGGAGAGAGAGGGGGAGGGGATGTGCATGCCCTGTGGGGATGTGGGACGCGGGAGCAGCTCCGTAGAGTAGAGGATTCCTAGTGAATACAGGGGGAGAGAACGCGCATGCGCTGTGGGGATGTGGGACGCCTGAGCCGCTCCGTAGAGTAGAGGATTCCTAGAGGAGAGAGGGGGAGAGGACGCGCATGCGCTGTGGGGATGTGGGACGCTGCTCCGTAGAGTATATGATTCCTAGAGCGTAGGGGAGGATAGGGGAGGGGACGCGCATGCGCTGGGGGGGGGGGGGGGGGGGGCAGGGGGGACGCGGGGCGCTGCTCCGTAGAGTAGAGGATTCCTAGAGGAGAGAAAGGGGGTGAGCGTAGGAGAGAGAGAGGGGGGAGGGGGACGCGCATGCGCTGTGGTGGTGCGGGATGCGGGAAGGACTAAGCCCCCTCCAAACACATGCAAGCAAGATCAAGGAATGGGGTCAACCTGGGCGACAGACACCACCTGCCTAGTCATTGCTAAGCAGCCTCTCTGTGCTCTCGGGCATGACTCTGATGACTGTAGTAGTGGTTGACGGCCTTCATATTACTACAGTGTTCTGGTTCGCATAATGGGTGCTTCTCTACTTCATGAAACTGGCCGGACGCGAGACGGCGGACGGGGGACGTGGGAGGGACGGACATAGCCCCAAGCATAAGATGCTTCGCATCTATAAACCACGAGCATTCTGCTATCGACTAATAATTCCGGGGGTTTCACGTCCCCAAAGCACCCTTTGATTATAAGGCATGCCGTCCGACGCGCTGGAGCCTTGGCTATAGTGCTCGGCTGCTCACCCAAAGGTCGCGGGTTCGGTCTCGGCTGTGGCGGCGACATGTCGAAGGCCGCGAAGTGACAGAGGCGCGCGTACTCTGCGATGTCAGCGTACGTTAAAGAATACCACATGGTCGATATTGCCGGAGCCTCCCACCACGGCGTTTTTCAGAATGGCATCGTGGTTTTGGCACGTAAAGCCCGTGAGACTATTATTTTAAGGCAAGCCTTAGTTTGGGACGCCCGAATAATTTTACCACGGGTGTTTCTTTAAGTACACCGTAACCTAAGCACACACTAGTTCTGGCAGTATTCCTCCATTCAAATGCTGCGTTTATGCCAGGCAATCAAACCCGCGTCGCAGAGGCTGGCTGCGCCTCAACAGCTAAGCGACTGCAGCGTGTGCTGTGTGAGTGCGCAGTCACTTCTGGCAGGTTAAGAGGTAACCTTAATCGAACAATCTAGAAGAACGATGCTACGATTCAGTGCAAAAATAGCCGTGATCCCTAGCGTGAGAACGTATATAAACCTAGTTATTTTTTCCTTCTGTACATGATTTGTACTTTGCAAGAAAAACAGCGTCAAAGGACAGAGACATCAATTGTCAAAGGTATTTCAATAAGTGTTTTCCTGTTAATTTAAACAGGTGAACTAATAAAGTATTTATATAGTTCGAGTACCAAAACTTCAGTTTTTTTCCTTTTGCATATAAATTGTCCGGGGGTGTAGCCCTCTGACGAAGGCCCCCGTTCGATATATGATGCTATCCGACTGTCCTGGGCAACCCGATAAATTAACAGCGCTTAACCAGTGAAGTTTTTGCAGTATTGAGTGGTGGCTCTCTTTTAGCATGAAGTCGGCTATTTATGTGACCCCTGAGGACATTCAGACAAAAAAGCGGCAGTGGTCTGTTAAAAGTAATGAATTTCAACGCCCAATCATTTCATACAAATTAGGGTGGTGTCACTGCGATATTGGAATCCTGTGGCACAAACTTTGACTGTTTGATGTTCACAGAAACGTGGTATACCGTTGAGTAAAAAAATCTGATCCTATCAGGGTTCAATCACTTTTTCTCAAATAACATGGAGAGCAGAGGGGGTGACGTTGCCATTCTAACAACAATTGACTCTTGGAAAGCTGGCCCATAGCCAGGAATTTTTTTCGGGAGTGGGGGGGGATTTGTTGAAAGCTGTCAAAAATACCTATTTTCATTATTGATTATCGGTAAACCACTCGCCACCATCCACATTTTGAGGGGCTGCCTAGAGCACCCCCTCTGACTACGGGCATGTTGGGACGTAATGGAAGAACATAGATTTGTCACAAAAAACTACGAATCCCCATTCATAAAGAGGGCGCAAATGTATTTGCTCTTCTGTATCGCCCTCCCGTCGGTTCTACGGCTGATTTCCCAAAATTTCATGATCATCTCTTCTCCCACCCAAGTTCTTTGAATTATATGGTTACTGTATTTTATAATTTTAATATAGACGGCTAGATGAAGTCAGTCACAAGTAATGAATTTTTATCCGTGCTTGAGTGCAACTCATTCAAAAATGTCACTACTTTGCCTACGCGTGTTACTGAATCTACGAAGTTATTGCTGGGCATGTTCTTACCAATTCTACCGCAAAAGAAACAATTTCAGGAATTACCAGTTTTGACATAAGCGAGAACTTGCCTATATTTATTTTACTAAAAATGCATAACATTCCAGCATAGGTGATACCGCAAGAATTCACGTGCCGCTTAATAAGACCAAAACACTGAGCACTTTGGGCGCCGCATCCTGCACTCAAATTGGAATATTATATTGGCTGATGAAGATGCAAATAACCTGTAATATAAATATAATGACAACATTTAAGGTACTTTACTTTGAATCATTTCCTCTTAAGACACATCACAGGCCAAGTAAAACCGCGGAATCCGTGGATAACAAACTACCTTAACCTCCGGACATTTATTTGCTGTTGTGTTTAGGTAATGCGTGTACCAGTCTTCCAGGGATTGTTTCTAAAGATTTGCGGTGACTTATACGACAAGAATACTCCAGTTTGTCTTCGCACCCGACGCATCATCCAGGCCATACGGGAAGCTCGAACAGCAAAAGATTGGTGCCATGACAACGTAGTAGGAAAGAAAGAAATCACGAATAAAACATCAGATATTAAGCAGACGCATCGTGTGCAGCAGCTATCACGTCTAGATATCTTGTCCGTATAATTCCATCAGCTGCATTGCGCTGCCCGTTTGGAAAAACTGCCGACTCATTTCCTCTAACGCAGGCCGCCCGATGTCTGGCAGATAACGCTCCACCTTCAGTGTTGAAGCAAGCTTGCCCGCAGAGTGCTGCCATCTTCTGGCACTGGAAAACAAGCGCTCCAAATAGTATAAGGCCTCCAAGACGAGGCGCACTGGGTTTTTTAATCTTAGAGGCCATACTTCAGTGGTTCGCGTTGTAGGTTATTGTATGTCTTTGTTATTTACGAGAGCTTTTTTTTTCGCGCAATGGAAACGAGGTTAAATGACGCTGGGTATGCGTGATAAAATGCCGCAGGTTCCGCTACATTTAGAGACCATGTATTTGAAAGTGGAACGTATAATACGCGATTACGATTCATGCAAATTTGCCTGAAGAGTGATGCCGTTTTGTGGCAATGTGGTACACGCGCTCTCGATTGATTATTGCCTCCTAAAGGGATGCAGGTGGCTTGCTTGATATAAGAGGTCAGTCTTTACTGCATTGCTTTGAGGGCATACGCTGTGATTAACTGTAGCTTCCTTTCCGCGCAGACGTGAGCTCTGGTATGTACGACAAAATGCATTGTTTGAGAAGGTGCGTACTTTATAACGAAACATATTGTCACGTTCATTTGTGAGAGAAACCTGTAACTAGAGGTCAGCAGAACGTCAGCCTGGTGCGTTCACTGGGAAAACGAACTCATCGTGATTTTTCACGTGCCTATCTTCATTGTCTTCCTCACAGCGGTACATAGAAACCTGCTAGCTGCGATACCGCGTAATACATGATGTTATGCTTGTCGCAATACCCTCCTCCAAGAGAGCATCGTGCCGATGCGGCAGCGTGATTACAATGAACATAATTGCTTGCATATTTCGATAATATGATAAGCGCCCGTTTATTCCATTTGCACCCAACATTTGAGCAAGGTGGCAGAGGAGTGCTACCTTCTATTGTGACATTAGATTAATGTTCATCAAATTCTCATGACTTCCAAGACGAATGCCGTCGGTTGTCTAATTTCAAATCCCACCTGTTGTAGCTTTGCCTAGTAGTCTTGTCGTTGTGTTTCATTCAAGCTTGTATTTTCTGAATATAATGGATCTTATAACAGAAATGTCTTAATAAGGCATTTTCCATCAATTCTAGCGTGTCGGACATTAAATGAGTCGTGGTACTCCAAGTCGACTGAAGGCGGGAAACACAACTGCATACAACAGTTAAGAATCCCGGGTAATGGGTTGTTTGAAATAGGTAAACTGAATAATTATGTGTCATAGCTTTGCATAATAGGGTTCGATGAAATGAGACGGCCAGGAGAGTTGGAAAGTAGACAGATTTTTTCTCTGACAACAAATGACGCTGACGCCGACACCGGAATTATGGCGACACGAACCGTTTAGCGCTATCTCGTAAAAAAAAAAAAAAAAAAAAGGTACAATTGAGGCTTCCCGCCGATAACTAACCCAGACATTCTGCGTGGCAGTCGAGTATTTTACATCATGTTTATGAAGGGTAAGAGCGCACTGAAGACGAACACACAATGAAGGCACACACACGCACACACATAGCGCTACTTTCAACAGTTTATTTTTGTGATCTCGACACTACTTATAGGGCAAACCATGAGCACATCTGCTGCGCAGATGTGCTCATGTTGGTATTCCATCATGACATGGAATACCAACATGGCCACATTACCACCTTAGTGATTTTACATCAGTAACACGCCGGTGCTTGAAACCACTTTGGGTTCTGGACACTCGGCATGTCGGGAATACAGTCCCGTTAGCGAATGTTATATCGCATGACGAAAGCGTATAGTGGTAGCAAGCGCCACACCATGTGAATTGCAAGACGACTTGGTTGGTCAAATTTTATTTAGTGTCCTGAGAGACGCGACTATCGCGAACCGGGCTCCTCCCACATGAGCGGTTCAAGTTTGACCACCCCTTAGGGTGGGTCGAGATATTATTCGTGATGGTCTTAGTGACCAGCCACACCATCAAAAAATGTGCAGCCGCTGACGTGAACTCATTCTCCGATGATACTGAAGAAGATTAATATGAGACCAGATGGCATCGGCCTTGGGGTCGTTTTGGGCGAACGAATCAGGGATTCTCAGATTTCATTTTTTTAAGAGCGAAGTGGTCCTATCTCGCGTAAAATGTCGTGACCAGAAACTATCAGCATCATGAATCAGCACGCGCTCTCTTCCTCCTCTTCTTGATTTTCCGCATCGCAACCAGAAAACGTGCGCCGATCGCGCCGGCGTGGCCTGCAATAACCGTGATGTTTGAGAGGTTGAGTACATAAGGAGAGAGAAAGAAATAAAAAAAAGAAAGAAAGAAAGAAGGAAAGAAAGAAGGAAAGAATGAAAGGAAGAAAGAAAGAAAAGGGAACAGAGGAAGAAAGGAAGGTACAAAGAAAGAGACATAAATTCTTGCCTAAAAAATTCTTCGCAGGGTGGGATTCGAACCCGCGTAACCTCGATTCGAAAGGAAGCGTCAGAACCACTCAGATAGCCAGGCGCGCTATTAGAGCATAGCATAGCCTTGAATAGTATAGATGTAGCAAGGGGGGTGGGAAAAAGAAGTGAGCGTCAGGAGGAGACATGTAATGGTGAGGAGGAGAAAAAGATAAAATATGACCAAAATTCTAATATTGGTCATATTTAAATAAATGTCCTTCAGTTAAAAGAGCAGAAAGCCTGAAAGAAAGTGATATATGGATTAGGTGAATGTCCTGAGAAAACGGTAAAAATGGACAAAAATGCATGGGACATGTAGAGCTTTAACAGGTGCCCTTGATGCGTATTAAGGGCGCAAGAACGATAAGGAAAAATGAGAGATAAGCATTGGTTGGTTCGTGAATACGGGCATTAATGCACATTCGAACATGAAATTAGTGTAAACAGCTGAAACTTCGAAGAGTCTCAGAGTCCGAAACTTCAGACGTTGTCATAAATTTGCTCGTTGGGGGCTTTTGGCGGCCCCGTGACACCGTCCGAATTTTCAAGCATGTCCAAAAAAAAAAACGGCAGCTTTCTCACGTTTAACACTGATGTGTGTTGGCGCATGCAATTCTATATAGCTTTCTAGCAGACTGCTGTCCCTCTATTTTGCTTTTTTTCGTACAACCCGTTCATAACAATTATCGGTTACAACAATGAAATTTTTATGGTACTTCAATATTGTTATAAGTGGCTTCGACAGTAGTTCAGCGTTATTCTAAATTAGGGTTTGCGAGGCGATATAATGGAACTTGATTGCGGCCGCGGTGGTCGCACTTACGATAAAGCCGAAAATGCGAGCGACTCGTGTACAAAGGCTTAGGTGCTGGTTGCTGAAACACAGACAGTTAACCTTTCCAGATTTCTCCATTACTGCGTGTGTCAGAACTGTGTCGTGGATTTGGTACGTGAGACAAAAGCAATTATTATTATTCGCGAGGTGCAAGAATATTACACGGTATATATAGACAGTTAAAGTTTCCGATACAGTACTGACCATGAAATACTGAAACCATAATAACATCGCGAGAATGTCTAGATTTTGAACTTGGCATGGCGAGATTCCAATGCATTTGTAACCATGAAAAACGACCATGATAATGCTCAATGGCACTCGATAAAATGTCACAAAAACACTCGGGAAAAGAAACGTTAGTTTCACTATTGTACACCCGATAATGCATCAATACTACAACTCAGGTTACCTATTTACTTGTATGGGGAAGCTAATGGAAGAAGCAATCATCCACGTGGTGATTTCTAGGGAACTGCGCAAGCGTATAAAAATTATATATTGTGCAGCCACACTCAACGCATCACGCCTGCAATATGGAAAAAGTACTTAGCAAAAAAAAAAATTATTGCGCAGTCCCGTGGCCCCTGCGACGTCGAAAGAAAGAGCACACAAAAAAAATAATGTTGAGCGGAAGCGTCACCCGTAGCTGTTATCGCGGCCAGACATCTGGCGAAGAATGCAGCCGGCTGAATGGCGGCGCGTACTTGAAAAACTGTCAATTCATTGCCAGTCAAACAGGCATCCCGTCATCTTCCAGATAACGCTCTCTTTGGCGTTAAAGCAAGCTTGCCTGAGGAGTGCTGCCATCTTGTGTGATTCTGAAACAAAAGTTCCGAATCGGTCACAGCCTCCAAGACAAGGCGCACCCGGCTTGTTTAATCTCTAAGGCCAAGCTTCGGCGCGTTGCGTTGAAAGGTTGCTTTGTCATTCACGATAGACTTTGTCCTTCACAATGAAAAATTGTAGGCCGCCTATTTGAAAGCGAAACGTATCATACGCACAGTGAAAAAAATTGATCAGGGTAGAATAAAGAGTGCTGTCCCTTGTCATTGTAGAACACATGTTCTCAATTGGCTCAGGCCTCCAAGAAAAATAGGCATGTTTTGTCTGATCTCGAAGGCCACGCTTTAGTACTTTGATTCGAAGTTTGGCGCTGCGATTAACTGCAGCTTCGCCTTCGCAGCGCTGACGTAAATACTGTCGTGTTTATCACAAAGTGCGGCATCTACGACGCATTTTCGAAAGCGCGCGCTTGAAGACGAAACGTAATATATGCGCGCTTTTATTCTATCTGCTACCAAGATTAAGGCTGACTGCCTGAGGAGTACTGCCTCGCTTTTGTGACTTTTCATCAATAGTTCTCAATCGCTCATTTCATGAAGAACAAATGCAGGCGTTTTTTTTTCTTTTTTGTGTGTTTTCAAATCACGAAGGCTTTCTCTATTATTACTTTGCCCTGTTGTTGCGCAATTGTGTTTCTCCGTAGCTTGCTTTACGCACATATAATAGCTTTGGTAAGCAGAATTGCTTAATGACTGTCCATTAACGTCAATTTCTCAGTGATTAGATGAGACGGGGTACTCCATGGTAATATAACACGCTCAATGCATAACTGTATTCTATGATCACGAATCACGCGCAACAAAGTTGTTTGAAATCGGTGCACTAATTAAATCAATTTTGATGCACAACCATACACAACGTCATTCGATGTAATGACGGTCGGACAAGTTGCGAATGACAAAGATGGCTATTAGTTGATGGGTTACTGTCCAGCTGCAATTTCAACACACACTCGTAACATAGGCCGTTTCGAAATAGTGTAGAATGTGTACTGAAGTACAGTTGTTAAGTGCCCACTACGCCATAATTCTTGATATTGCGAATCAGCGAAGGGCCCACTACGCATTCGTAAGGCAACACGCGAACCTCACGCAGCTGCTGACTTTTTTTATGCTTTGCCGATAATCATGAGTAATCATGTCTGGGAATTTTTAATGGGTGTGCCTATAAGCGTGCGCAGGGTTCCCCTTCAAGGGGGGGGCGAAGGTTCGTCGCAGCGCCCCCCCCCTCCCTATTATGTCAATGTATAAGGCTGATTTTGCGCCTCCCCCTTTCGCCCACCCCCTACAATGTATAGTGCTGACTTTGCGCCCCCTCCCCTTCTCGCCCCATTGAACCCCCCCCCCCCCCCCCTCCCCCCCCCCCCCCCCCGTGCGCACGCCTATGGGTGTGCCTATAGAGCAGCCGCTCATTGCGGAATTCACATGTTTTACGACTAGTGCGATTCTACGCTTCTGCGACACAATATTACTTGCAATAAGGAAAACGCACCCTCTACATGACCTTCATTTTTTTCTGTTCGAAGTAGTTTCAAGTAATGATGTTGCTCAGTGGTAGAACACCCTCTTGTTATGCACAAGGCCTGTGTTTGATTCGCACTCGAACCGAAGATTTTTATTATTTGCTTGATTTACATTTTTCCCGAACCTTCTCTCACGGACAACGTTGATTTTTCGCTCACAGCTGCCGACGCCTATACCGTAATTACTAAGGTGAAGAAAGATGGAATGTACCAACCCAACTGTTTTTGTGCGTATTAGTCCACCTTAGAACTGTTCGTTGAATTCTGGAAAACAAAAAAGGAGCAAGGTGAACAGCCTTTTATGGTAGTACCGAAATCCACCAGTATAATGTGGTGCTTTTAACACGAAAGTGTTTTATGCCGGGGGTTCACCAAGACTTCACTGACGTATTTCCGTCACGGATGTGACGTTGTCAAAAGGTACATGAACACAATACAAAGAAAGAAAACAGAAGAAGTTTCGCGAATTTGGAAGACCCGGGAATCGAACCCATGACCTCTCGATCCGCGGCGATAGAAAGCGGGCGTTTAACCGACTGAGCCATCGGCGCATTTGCGAAGGGGCGCTTCAGACGCGCCTTATATATCTCACAATCCTTCGCTCTGTACCGGCGCTCTTCGTTTGTCGGGGCGGTGCCGCCGCCTAAGCGCGGAGAAAAGAAGTACTGCATTATGACACCAACTAACACCGACAGAGAACGCTGCGGTAGCCTCAGCACTACGACGCCTCGATGCCAGCATTCGAACGGACGCTGGCATCAGAGCGGCCTACCAACGCCGCCTAGGTGGCGATGGCCATACTTGAAACAAAGTGTAGCGTTGCCTCCGCAATCAGCTCCGGCAAGGTTTCTGGAGCTAATTTCGCAGGCTACAAACGGAAGCTCTAATTGCGACGCGTTCTACGCGCTGATTTGACTCGGTGAACACGCAGTTACGTGCTTCGTCTTTCGCGTTGTATTGGTGAGAGTTACATGCTTCGTCTTTCGCGTTGCGCTTGCGTGTGCAGCGTAGTGCATCCTCCGTATGCAACAATGGTGTATCTCCGCCGTCTACTCATACGAGTGCGATGGTACCGACTACGAGAACTGCTTGCATTAAGCGCCGCCGAAAGACAACGGCGTCGACGGGCGACTGTCGCGCAAGTCAGTTTGGTAGGCGTTGGTTTGGTGCAGCGACGGACACGCCGGGGGGGGAGCAGGAGGCCTTCGCGCGTTCACGGCTCCCAAGCTGAGAACTCTCTTTCGCGTTTGTGAAGTTGAGCGCATCGCGACCCAACTGGCTGCCGTACAGACGCCGATGCAGGACCGAAGTGCTCGTGTCTTCGCCGAAGCGACCTATCAGCAGGACGCTACTCGCCGACACGACGCAGCATGCCAAGCACATCCACAGGATGGTCACCGACCCGCAAATCACGCTCCTTCGCTCCCAACGGACCGTCAGTGGAAAAAACGATTGAGTGAAAACCCGTTCGGTTTCGCTTCCACGGTTTGCGAACGCCTGTGGTTGAAGTGTGATTTGCGCGATGCTCCGGTGCGTGCCATGTAGTGTCTCCGGAAAGTGTATCCCAGTCGTGAGTCGTTGGTTGTCGTGGTGGAGATGTGCCACCAGTTGTAAACATGGGTGCATCAACATCTAAGGGTGCGGTAGCCACTGAACACCATTAGACAATAATAAATATCATTGTGCAATGAACATTGAACTACTTCTGTGAAGACACGTTTCACTTTCGTGTGTTATACCGATTCCTATATCAGAGGGATCAACCACATTTTTTTAATAAACAGAGCCATATATGAAAAACCGATTATGGGCTCAATTTCACCGGAGCGTAAAGCTTGACTTCCACTTTTAAAACAATTTTAACAAAATAGGTTGACTAATTATTGTAACGTGCATGAACTCAAAAAAGTGATCTCGAGTCATGAGTGACGCAAATCATGCGCCTGTTTGAACAAACTGAGCCAGATTCATTCAACAAGAGCTGCGTCAGTAATCATAACCAAAAAAACGAGCATCGCTGCTTCCAATCTGCTTCCTTTGTGCCCTCCTAGCTATGCTAGCATGCTGTTGTAGCAGATTTAGTTTTTCTTGGCCGAGTTATTGCTTTCTCAGTGACATCATCTTCTAGGGCAAAACTTGAATATTAAGGGTAAGAGGCCGACTTTCTTGCTTTTTTTCTGCCTGCTTGTGTTTATTTTCGAACATTTCCTCCTTTGTCTTTAAGACGGTATATTTAAAATAGAAAGAATTAATGAAATAAACCTTGAATTTTCCTAAACATTGTCCCCGAGCTAATATGCTAGGGTTCATACCAGGTAAGAGGGTCCCTTGTTCCAAGAAGACAGGTGAAATAAACTTATTGGCGACCAAAATATTCCTTGACGAACAAGTGATCCGAAAAGGCATGTCGTAAAACGAGCTTAAAAAAGAAGGAAAAGAGATGAAGCATTTATGGCAGGGCTTCATCAGATGCCAATAAAAAGAATGCTTCTTATAGTCCACAATGGTGCTCCATTTACCTAGATGGAGCCCTTGCTCTACAAGCGTAGTAATCATCATTACACCTATGCGAGAAAGGTTTGAACCGATGGAAGCATACAGACGGTGTTGATCATGTCGCAAAATATTGCTATAGCGTTCATTCGCCCCGATTTCGATTTCTTTTACGAGCTAATTGATGTGTAAATAAAATGTACCAATTGATAAGAGAGCCAAATTCAGATTTTCCTTCCGGATTCCGTCTGTGTTGGACTATATATACTATAGTTGCAATATATATTTCTGGTATTTCTGTGACATGAGCACACTGGAAAAAACTGTGGGAGCAGAACCAACCGTAATTTAAACGAAAAAAAAAAACGGCGTTTTCAGTGTCAGTGAAAGTGCACTTGCCTCTTCAAAAATATACAGTTGCAAACACACACACACACACACACACACACACACACACACACACACACACACACACACACACACACACACACACACACACACACACACACACACACACACACACACACACACACACACACACACACACACACACACACACACACACACACACACACACACACACACACACACACACACACACACACACACACACACACACACACACACACACACACACACACACACACACACACACACACACACACACACACACACACACACACACACACACACACACACACACACACACACACACACACACACACACACACACACACACACACACACACACACACACACACACACACACACACACACACACACACACACACACACACACACACACACACACACACACACACACACACACACACACACACACACACACACACACACACACACACACACACACACACACACACACACACACACACACACACACACACACACACACACACACACACACACACACACACACACACACACACACACACACACACACACACACACACACTATTTAGCGAAAGCTTTGCACGCAGTTTTTATCGCGGCCAGACACCTCCCGGCAATACGCGAGCTACATAGCGTCGCATTCTTGAAAAAATTGCCGATTAATCCTCAGGGTGATGGACTGCGGAGCGCTGCCACCTCACGTGGTTACAAAAATTGTAGTTCGTGGGGCATGGCCCCCGAGATGAGAAATATGCCACATACCCACTCTCACAGGAAATATTTTGTTGCCTTCGCCTAAAGTCCTTCCTTGCAATTCGCTTTATAATAGTTTCTTAGACTATTGCAGCATTCTTTTTAGCCATTAAATGCGATGGTGACCACACTAGACGGCTGTTTAAAAATTGTCGAGAGAAAGTCGCACATCTTCGTTAGGTATATTCTTATCAGATCACGGCAGCCTTTCTTTTGGGTGGGTTGGGGCGACGGCTGCCAAGTAGTGTTACCGTGTTTTGTTACAAAGAATGAGGCAATGCGAGTGGCCGAAATCGCCAATAAAACGTTTGGATCGTTGAGGATAGTTCTTTGTTTTTGCTGCGTGCGATCGCAGAAAGATGAAACACACACTGATTATTTTTGCTTGAACGTCGAACCGCACAAACCGCCGCGTTCCAACCGCTCCATCGACAAGTCCTACAAGCACGTCAATGCTTCACACAATCATGTAAGGATGTGAATTGCATAAAAAATTGCTGGCCGAGCAGGTTCCCCCTGTGTCTACTTTTCCCAGGTTTCCTGGAATTTGCTCATTTGGGTATAGAGCATAGATATTTCCATTCACGCTCGTCCCATGATTCTTCCTGGTGCTTTACCAGCGAGTCTTCACCCGATGCCCAAATCACTCAGTGGAGTTATGCACCTGCACCCTCCCTGTAACAGTCGCTCCCCAGAAGCTCGGACAAATGGACGCTCCATTCGACTCGGGACTTCCCCTGTTTCTGCGGAGATCTCCGTGTGACCACATGCATGCCAACAATAGCACGTAGCTGTGTGCGTGGGCGTTTATCCGTTCCGAACTGAGAGGTCACGTGTTTTCCGGGTACGCATTTTGAGGACGCTCTGCGCGCAAGCGTTTTCGCGAACCTAGCGAAGTAACAACCTTGCAAGGTTGTAGTAAAGCTGGTTTTAATATTATGCATCGAGTGATTGAACACTAAACTTTCGATCATTATTTGCCGTTGTGGTTAGGTGATCGACGAAGCAATCATCCAGTTATAGTTATAGTTTCCAAATATTCGCGGAGACTTATACGACAAGAATACGCAGTTTGGGCTCGCCCACGACGCACCATGCAGGTTAGACGGGACGCTGGAAGAGCAAAATATTAGTACGGGGCCCCGCAGCCATGGCAACGTAATCGGAAAGAAAGAAATCAAAAATAAAACATGAGATATCACACAGACGCATCGTGTGCAGCAGCTATCGTGGCTAGACGTCTTGTCCGTAATGCAGGCAGCTGCATGACGCTGCCCGTTTGGAAATATTGCCGACTCATTTCCGCTAACGCAGGACGCGCGATGTCGGGCAGATAACGCTCCACCTTCGGTGTTGAAGCAAGCTTGTCCGCAGAGTGCTGCCATCTTCTGGCTCTGCAAAACAAACGCTCCAAACAGTGTAAGGCCTCCAAGACGAGGCGCACCGGCTTTTTCAATCTTAGAGGCCATACTCAGTGGTTCGCGTTGTACCAGAAGCTCCATACTTGCTGATTCCCGCTCAAACACAAAAGGACACGCGAAAAGGATGCGCTGGGTATACACAGGACAAGCTTGAACTAAGAACTATCACAGTTTTTACGCCTTTGTGTTTAAGGAGCGCGCTGCAAGTGTCGACAACGCAGGAGCGGTCGTCCTTCGATATTTCTTCATATTTTAAACTGCGGCGCGCGGAATGACCCCTCTGCGTCTCCCTGCCACGCTGTGGCGTCTGACGCAAGTGTGCGGGCTGTTCTATTTTTTTTCGTGCCAATTGCGATTGGATACAGGCAGAGACCACTTTTTTGTGCGTGTCTCAAGGGCAGTTTTCAAACTGAAAGAAAATGTAGGAGCGTTGCGTGATACAAAAACGCCAAAGCTCCTGCAACATCTGCATAACGCCACCGATAAATGGTGGCTATCAATAGCTTGCCGTAAATAAGCCGGCGCATGCATGATGTGTGGTTGACAGCAAAGCAAAAAAGAAAAAAAAATTGCCAGGCCTGCGCGGAAAGCGCAGCCCAGTCACATCGAAAGCTGAAAGAGCGCCATTTCTAGATCCCTTGCAAAGAAGCAGAAGAAACGCCGACCACAATAAAAACTATTTAAAAACAAAACGAGACGTTTTCGGCTCCCACACGGGAGCCTTGTTCACAAGGCTCCCGTGTGGTTTTTTGTGAACAAGGCTCCCGTGTGGGAGCCGAAACGTCTCATTTTGTTTTCAAATAGTTTTTATTGTGGTCGGCGTTTCTTCTTCTTTTTGCAATGCCTCCTCCCGACCAGACGGGATTCCGTCAAACCCTGGATTTCATTTCTAGATCCCGTTGCAAGCTCTATTGGGGCTACTAATACAAGTAATCTTGCAAGGTACCCACTACTCCCTTAATAGATTCGGTGGCTGATGACGATGAAGAATTCTGGCTGAGCCCTTTTAATGGGTTGGGAGCATTCAACGGCCCACTCGTAATGCAATTCATATTGTGTGACGCACCTGGTTACACAATTGGCATTCTGTGACGCCTGGCTGTTATTTTAGTGTTCTACCATGTCATATCGGGTATGTTAACGCGGTTCCTTTCCGAAATAATGTTTGTATAGGGTTTTTTGTGCGCTGGAGTTTCGAACACCGGCATGGCTCCGTGGTGGACTACTGGGCTGGCACCGAGTGGACCCAGGTTCAATCCCCGATATGTTTTCTTATTTCGTTTTTTTTATCATTATTTCGTGCGTTAGCGGTTGCGGACACCGGCGTTGTGTTGTAGAGCGGCGGCGGCAGACAGCCGCCGCCACTCTTGGGGCAACTACTAATACTCAACTCTTGGGGCAACTCTTGGGCCAGCTACTACATGCACACCTGCACGGTACCCACTACGCAAGGGTCCAATATGTCATTATTCGTCATTCTTCGGAAAAGCGTGGTACCCGCTACACACTTGTAAGTCATTATGTGCACTTTGTTGATGCTGCGGCTGACGACGCTGAAGAATTATGCCTGAGGCTTTTGCCAATAATTCGTACCTCAATTCATTAAATTATGTAAATATAGCTTCTATGAGTAATACATTACAGAAAATACTGGGAAAAAATTCACTTACTACTCGGCCAATCAACTGCATTGGGTGTGAGCCATGATGATGAGGAGAAGAAGAAGAAGAAGGATCAAAACGGTTAAATTTATATTCATACAGGGCTGGTCTGGCGGTATCACCCCTCTGCAACTTTTGCCTAGAAGTGGAATCAATCGAGCACTTCTTTTTGTCATGTCCCCGATACAGATTAATAAGAAAAAGACTTCTTCTTACCCCTTTTGCTAAACTGGGACTGAACTGCACAAGTGATAATATACTTTCTTTCGGTGCTTCGGATCTGGGCTTCAGCCATGAGGACGCTTTTGATGCCGTTTGCAATTACCTTCATGAAACGAAACGAATGCGAATTTAAAATCCTTACTTCTGTACCTATTATAACTGCAGTAATGAATTTAAAAAAAAAATTATTTTATTTTATTCCATTTGTTATTTCAGTTACTTATTTCTTTTTAACTTTCACTTCAAGTTATATACAAAAGAAATATAGTGTCTGATCTGAATCGGTGAAAAACAATTATTGCACACTTTCTGATTATATACGGGGTTCTTTTGGTTGTGAGCACAACATCAAAATTTAAAAAAAAAATCGAAGAGTCTAACTTCATCATATAGTAATCTCTTGGCCGATCCCCCGGAGTGGGTATGAGCCGTACCAAAGGCAACAACAACAACAACAACAACGGCAAGTTGGGCGAGTTGGTAGTTAAACATGGTTATATGAGGGCAGCGCCTATACAGTCAGTATAGTCAGTCAGTTGTCAGTAGCGCTCGTTTGTGTACGTGTCTCTCAGTCCTAAGTCCGGGTCGCGCTGCCCTCATATAACCAAGAAGAAGGAGATGGGAAGGAGCATTCAACGACCCACTCGTAACGCAATTCGTATTCTGTCACGCCTGGTTGTTACTTTACTGATCTAAAATGCTTTATTACAGATTTTAACACGACTCCTTACCTGACAGGAAGCCTGTGTATAGGGTCAGTTTGCCACGTAGTTCACTGCTGCCGACACCGCAGCATGTGACCATTACGGCAGTGATGAATCTATTAAGTATATTCTGTGTGAGTGCCCACACTCCTGTTTACAGAGAGCATCGCTTTCCAACGCGCTTGATAAACTGGACGACCGAACTCTTTCGGAAGAACGAATCCTGCGCCATCGACCGGACCTAACGTCTCAGAAGAAGGCTGGGCAAGCGCTACTGCGCTTCCTGGGTTAAAGTGGTCTCTCAGAGAGGCTTTCATTTGAACGCCCTGCGTGTTTGTGTGTGTGTGTGTGCGTGTGTGTGTGTGTGTGTGTGTGTGTGTGTGTGTGCGTGTGTGCGTGTGTGTGTGTGTGTGTGCGTGTGTGTGTGTGTGTGTGTGTGTGTGTGTGTGTGTGTGTGTGTGTGTGTGTGTGCGTGTGTGTGCGTGTGTGCGTGTGTGTGTGTGTGTGTGTGTGTGTGTGTGTGTGTGTGTGTGTGTGTGTGTGTGTGTGTGTGTGTGTTCGCTGCTACTTTATCTGTGTCTATGTCCTCTTTATAACTCCTATTTACCCACCCCCTGCGCAGGGTAGCCAAGCGGTTACTTGTACCAGGTTATCCTCCCTGCGTTTTCCTTTTCATCTATTTCTATCTCTCTCTCTCTTCGAATTTATCGCTATAATCAACTGTTCTTGAAGAGCACCACATTTTCTTTTGAGAGCCACAAACGGGTTTCAAACAGAGCCCTGGCCCTCTCAGGGCGGGCGACACTCCTGAATGTAGTCAAGAATCTCGTGCGTCAGAACCACAGAAAAACGGAAAGTTGGGTTAGTAGTTTGCGTTAATACTGAAACAGCGCAAAAGACGTAGGACACCGAAAGACTTGACAACACGACTGCACCGTCGATTGCGTTACTTGATTGCGAGTTGACGTATTTGGAGAACATGTAATGATGTTACAAGTGTAGTCTGTGTGGATAGATGGCGTGCGCATGGTTTGTTCTTCCTTCTTCCCTTTCTTTTCCGGTTTCGCTTGAATAAAGCAATCAGTTGTCAGTCTGTGATCGTGTTGTGAAGTCTTTCTGTGTCCTACGTCTTTTGCGCTCTTTCAATACGAACGTAAAAAACTCCCCACGAGTGTTCGTGTGTGCCTTCTTTTTTTTTTGGTAATGCAAACTGTTGCGATAAGTTAGCACTCGATATTGTCAATGAAAATGCGTTGTGGTTATTGATGCAGGGCGTTTTGTTGCTCCATCCTTTTATTTTATTGCTGCCTATTTGTCATATTTCTTCATGAAACATCGAAGTAACTATGAGGCACGTGTAACTACAGGCATGCGCTTTCGTGTTCAAGGTGTCCATCCGTGCAACACTGTTTTCCTTCGCTTTTGAATGGTGGTGCTATCCGTTAAC
This sequence comes from Rhipicephalus appendiculatus, assembly GCA_030522465.1. Taxonomy (NCBI): domain Eukaryota; kingdom Metazoa; phylum Arthropoda; class Arachnida; order Ixodida; family Ixodidae; genus Rhipicephalus; species Rhipicephalus appendiculatus. The sequence continues at coordinate 41,464 of JALIZH010019480.1, read as the reverse complement.
CATTATCGGTAATGAACCTGCGGCACTCAGACAATCGCGTTAAGGTGACCATTTTTTTAAGGAGCTGTGCCAATGCATACAGCAAAAGTATGCCTTTCTTCTCGCACTTGGGCTGACGGCGGTTCTAAAGCAACAGAGAAAGACTCGACATTTGATGGAAAGTCCCCCCTGCAATATCAGCGCAGAAGGCAAAAAAAAAAAAAAAGAAATGAAATTGAACCGTATACTTCGAAACGGTCGCCCACTTATCGCGGCTATACGCTGAATGCTGCCGACTGCATGACGCGCCATGTCTACATAAAATATTGTCGATTCATTGCCGGTAGAGCAGATAGCGCGCCGTCGTCAAGACAACGCTGCTCCTCCACGTTTCAAGCAAGCCCGCCTGAGGAGTGCTGCCATCTTCTTGCACAGTAAAACACTTCTTCCGAATGTGTTATGGCATCCAAGACTGCTAGCACCCAGATTGTCAATCTCGAAGGACATGCTTTACTGCTATGAGTTCTTGGTTGGCAATGTCTCAGTTGCGACACACGATTTTTTCGTTTGGCGTGGACGTCAATAAGGTTAGGCAAGGACCCGGCTTGTTTAGCCTCAGAGGTCACCTTTTAGTGGCTTGCCTTGTAGTCCCGCGTGTTTATTGGCTGTAGTTTAGTCTTCGCGCTGACGTAAATAACACTCGTAGTTATAAAGGAAAGAAGTGTAAATTTAAGGGCTTGTTTGCTTCTCATTCATTCTAGCATCAGAACATAATTAACATGTAGAATCGGAACTTATATATAGAGAAACAAAATGAAGTACACAAAGAAACGCAAACAGACAATAAAATTCAATGCACTAGGTCGCGTACAGACAAATAAAGATTTGTTAGCTGCAAATCAGAATATGCGCTATGTGTTTTAAGAATAAAACTGCGGATGAGCATGAAACGGCTTCCTCGGTCAAAGAATTCCATTCGCTAATAGCTCTTGGGAAGAAGCTATACTAATAACAATCAGTGTAAACAGCAGCAGTACGAATGAACATTGAATGGCGAAGTCTAGAAGTTTCACTACGAAGAATGTCAAAATAGTCAGCATACCTTATATGAACATGGTGATTAATAATCAGGTTAAGATATTTAAGTATTTCGTATTTAGTTCGAGCCTCAATCGTGGGTAGTTCTGCTAGTGCACACTGTTGAGAGGGTGAATCAGTCCACCGATATTTATTGAATATAAAACCGGACTGCTAGACGCTGAATTTTTTTCAATTTTCGAGATGTTTGTAACAGAGAAAGGATCCCAGACAATTTTAGCATATTCTATGATTGGTCTAATAAGCGTTTTGTAGGCTAAACATTTTGTTTCTTGTGTTGCCGCGAGGCCGAATGCCCCGTGAGCGGAAAGTGAAAACAATCTACTTCGCCCATTGGTCGTGCCGTAACGGCTGTATAGATCGTTTTCGTAAAACATCGCGGGTCCACCGACATTTACGTCCCAATTGTTACGTACTCTACTCTAAACACAACAAAAGGCAATTTTAGTTTAGCGTTAGCATGATAGCGGGGGTCAAGACAATAGCGTTACCATGCCACTAATGTTCGTTGCCGACAGCGCGTTTTAGTTTAACGGGATACCGTTTACGTGCCCAAGCTGTAAAGGCATCTCTTGCTAACCATTCCGCAGGCCTTACTGACCACCCGTCCGACGCATTATGTGGCCGGTCAAGGTGAATTTATTTCTCCTGATGTTCACTAAAATGTCCACTAACCCTCTGTATATTCACTAGAATAATCATTAAAATACGGATATTCACTAAGACATTCACGAATACTCGCTGGAGTACAGATATTCACTAGAATATTTGTACCTCGAGTACCGGTCAACACAGATAACTATACTGGTTATTATGAATGACCTCCCTGATATAACAGGCAAGGCTTCAGATAGCGGTGCACTTGAATAACCACCCACACCGTAACGCGGACGTCTACACATTACACGCCTATAAACCTATTCTCAAGTGCAACCAAGGTACCCGCACACGTCATGAGCACACGCACAGAAAGGAGTCGTTCAAAGACGCGCGCTATCTTTTGGCCGCCACCACGCGTCTCAGCAAGTATTTGCGGGCAAAGGTGCGAACGAAGCGATAAGGAACATCGTTTCCTCAGACGTCAGAAGGTTATGGGTAAGGCGGGGGGCGCTTCTCCTGCGGCATCGAAAGTGGCGGCGAGCCACGAATATGGACGGTCTTTGCATGTTTGCGCGCGAGAAAAGAGGGTGCTAGTAGAAAAAAGCACCGTATACTTGTACTCGTGATGGCCTGTTCGCGGGGATGGGTGGTCGTCGCGGCGGCCTCCACTATCAATTTATTCACGATGTCCATGATGCGGTCGGGTGCCATCATTTACGTGGGTATCGCCAGCACGTTCGGAGTGTCGCGAGAGGACGCCTCCTGGCCAATGTGCCTCGCTACCGTTTTCAACTTGTTAGCAGGTGAGTCGGTCAATTGGCACTCTTGTCCTAACCCAAATAATGATGATATGTGGGGGGTTTTACGTGTCAAAACCACTGTTTGGTTATGAGGCACGCTGTAGTGGAGCGTTGCGGAAAATTTCGACCACTCGGTCCACTATAACGTGCACTGGCATCGCACAGCGCATGGGCCTCTATTATTTCGCCTACATCACAAATGTGAACGTAACGGCCGGTATCCAACCCGCGACCTTCGGGGCAGTGGCCAAGCACTGTTACTACACCACCACCGCGGCGGACTCCTGACCCACTATGGTGGTATGCTGGGCCAGTTGGTGCAAGATATTGTAGATTGTATGAGCGGCAAACAGAAATAGAAGGTCCATATGAGCGGCTGTCTTGTCAAGGTTGTTCCATCTACTTGGGCTGTTTCTGCAATCTCTACAATCTACAATATCTCCTAACCTCACAAAAGCATCCGTGTTCTCGTTCTGTCGTACGTTTGTAGCTACATGAGTGTCGCTCTCTCCGCTTGTGAATTGATTCCTGCACCTTGGCCTTGTCACGGAATTCGCCCTAGCGCATTTTTTTTCGCCGGTTCATCACACGAAATCGATAGCAACCTAATCTTCGATACAATAGTGTTACTTTAGGGTTTGCTTAAAATCGGGAACCTCTCTAACAGACAACTTGCCTGGCACTTTACCATTGGTATGGAAATTTATAATTCTTAATGATTCCTTGAAATGTTCGTAATTAGATCTCTCCATTTGTTTCTAAGCGCCCCACAAGTACTGAAGCCAATTTGACTTTCAGTCACGGTTCCTGTAGGGCAAGTTTGTATTCAATCATTCTTGTTTCCTGCGCTGTGCTTTTCATGCAAAGCGTGACAATGTGACATGGCACACATTCTTGTCCCGCTTTACTTTTTTCCAAATACTTGTCCGGTTTAGCATTGCCGTCCTTTACGTGCCAAAGCCACGTTATGATTATCAAGCACACCTTATTGGACAGCTTCGGAAATTTTCACCATCCGGTGTTAGTGTGCACTGACATTGCACAGTACGCGGGCCTCCAGCGTTTGGTCTCCATGGAAATACAACCACTACGGCTGGGACCAAACCGCGACCTTCGGGTCAGAAGCCAAGCACCATAACGATTGTACCACTGCGGTGGATCATCCTTGTCCTTTATTTTATAAGCGGGTACAAAAGGTCCACGCATCTGCGACTAAGTTCAACGAGGCAGCTATGTGTCCTTTTTTACCTTGTTGTCCAACGTGTAAACACCTTGCACAACGTCTAAAGGAACAAAACGAAGCTCGTGACTCATGCAAAGGGCGAGCAATATCCTTCTAAAAACAAGGGGAGCTAGCAGAATATTCACTGCAGAAATTTAGGCTAGACTGCGATAACTGACAGCACGCATTGTGGTCACTGGGCCGGCATTCCCCGAAAAGGAGGAGGGGGGGGACGTCCTGCACAGGTGTGCCATCCTCAGCGGCTGTATCCGCACTTGAACCACTCCGGAAGTTTTGTCCCATGCATTCCCTTCGACCCTGCCACTGCAACGTAGCAGTTGCCTGGCTGGTTTTCCCTACTTTGGGATTTCTGTAGCAATCAGAACGCTTCGCAGGAAATAAGCGCAGTGAATACAACGAAGCCGGCGTGGGCTCAGCGGGGTGCTACACATGCTGCTACAATTGGGGCAAGGTCCACAACTGGGCTAGTTGATATGGATTCATATTATTGAAAGCAGTGTAACGGACAGGACAAAATGAGGACAAGAAGTGGACACAACAAACGCTTAATTTTTCGCAATTGGCAGGTTTATTAGAAGCATAAAAGCATTTGTTGTGTCCACTCCTTGCCCTCATTTTCTCCTGTCCATTACGCTGCTTTAAATAATCTGGAGCCACAAGTGGACTGTGGTCACCGTGACTGTGGCATACCAGGACTACGTGCCTCCTTGCCCTCCTGCAATCGGCCACCACCAATAGAAGAGGAGTCTAGTCTGGAAGAACCAGGGGGAGGAATCTGCGTCGTCAGTCTCCATTTGAAGACGACGCTTTATTAAGGCGAAAGCCTTAGATGCCTCATCAAGCGGGAAATTTGAAGTATGGATAATACACTACTGCGCATAATAAAAACATTTTATAACGATGGCGCGTGAGCGTAGAAGCTGCGCGGGATAATTTCTAATAATATCTGGGGTTTAACGTCCCAAAACCACCATATGATTATGAGAGACGCCGTAGTGGAGGGCTCCGGAAATTTTGACCATCTGGTGTTCTTTAACGTGCACTGACATCGCACAGTACACGGGCCTCTACCATTTCGCCTCCATCGAAATGCGACCGCCACGGCCGGGATCGAACCCGCGACCTTCGGGTTAGCAGCCGAGCACCCTAGCCACTGTTCCACCGAGGCGGACAACGCGGGATAATTTCTCGTAGATTGCATGATTCCACGGGACACTTTATGGCCGAAATTCTGCGCTTTGAATTAGCGGCATGCTTTTGAAGTAGTTCTTCTGCATTCGTGGGGTACATATCCTGAAATAACTTGCCTCAATATCTCCTCTTTTAGTGGAAAAGTTATGATTGCATTATGTTATTGCATTTCCTTGGAATTACAAGAAGTGTGTGCACATTCCTTCCATCAATTTTTTTTAGTTCCCTGTTCTTAGGCCACACGCATCAAGGACGGTGTCAATCTCGCAGTGTGCGGCCAACGTTTAAGATGTCGCTTCGCATAATTCACATATCGTGTGAGTGCAGCTCGCAAATCGACCGTTCTGTGCGCTAACACATATCTCTCCTTCAACAAAGCAAGTGTCGTCAGCTCTCTCCTTCTAACTAACCGAGCCTTGACGTAAGCAGGCGCTTTTACTTATGCATAAGCTTTTTCTTTTAGAATATCAAGCGACTGTGCTTTATGCCCTTAAGCCCTCCATGAGGCAATAGCACCATGATGCAACATTCACGCTGTGTTCTGATTGCCTGATGCGCCAATACCTTAACCTGTCTCTGCCATTATACATAATGTTAAAGAGACCGACAACCGCTCAGAACACGTATAGAGATAACCTCACTATTAGAAGAATTATCTATTGTATTCCCTGAAACGAACCCTGTTTTTCTCGTTAAACCCGGATTCTTATGTTCATTTTTTCGCACAAAATTACTTTTGGTGCCTCTTGCACCAAAAGAAGTGAAGTGCACTGTAGAAGATCGCGCGACCTTTTACTGGTGTACGCTATAGATAGTCTCGATATTAGCTTTGAAATGCAGACAGTTTTTTTATTATAATGTCTTCTAACTTCAAATCTGCAGATATATCTTCGTTTGTACTTGATCAGAACAGTGGCGCCACCTTCACTTGACGTAAGATCCGATGCTCATGAGCGGCAGCAAGAACCTTGCTAACTGAGGGCCTAGCGGCACCTGCCCATGAGATGGGGAAGTACGAAGAGTGCCTTGTGGCCTCCAAGATGACCTCCGGTGACGCGGTATCGAAAATAATCGCGGAGGCCAGGAGCGCTTGGCTCGCAATGCGGCAAAGGGACTTCACGTGACCACAAGCGTTCGGAGAGCTTATTCTACCCGCTTTTTTGTATTCCGAAGCGGCTGTAAATGTCAATATGAATCACTAACATGAATTACCAACATGCCCAAGCATACGCTCTTTCAAGTCAATATGAAGGTGCCTAACCACAGTTTCACTCACTCCCGTGAAAGTAGAACCTTGAGCATAATGCGAGGAGGGCTATCGGCTTGACTATCGCTTCACAGCGTTGCTGGAAGACATCTACGTAGATTTGAGAAGCTTTTCAGATCGAAAAATACTGCTTATAGAATAGCCAGGCATTTGGGATCAACTACTGCAGCTACAAACATTATGTAGCGTGAGCTTTCTGTTGCTTTGTGAAAAACTGAATCGAGAAAAATCGGTTCTCAATCTCTTTAACACGCCCGTGGTCATGTCGCTATAAGAAAAACTGCATTATTTGCCTGGAGTCGATCTTACTAACCTAACATGCAATGGAAACAAGCTCTTTCGTGTAGGTACTCATTACATATGTCAGTGCGGAACTGCACAACCAAGAGTAATAAAGACCGAGGCTCGTACTCCCATTTATATAATTTTACAGATGTCCGCCTCTGTCGGAACTCGCATGACGTTAAAATCACACAGAAAAATATTGTTTGACACAGCCTTGGCAGCAAGGACATTTGTACGTGGAGGTCAAGATTATAATATAATAGAACGTACCACTTGCACATCTTTCCACAAAAAATGAATCTTTATGCGAAAGGGCCTTACTGACGGCCCTCTCCTTAACAATACCTGTCACTTAGGATACCATTATAGTTTGGTTATTCAAATGTCTTTTAACCATTGTGGAATATTCAGAAACGGTCTTGAATACCTTGAGAACAATGCAACCTAAGGAATGAATCAACATGTCAACGATTTGTTCACAAGGTAGCGCTTCACCTGCGTTGCGATTCTGACTGTGCGAAACGTGTACAATCTGGCATCTGCATGCAATTCGCTCACCAATATTGTACCGTGAAATTCAACGCATAAAGCTATAGTAATAAGATTGGGGGGACCCTTAAGCTTCGCCTTTAAGAGTTGAACGCGATAGCGATATCCCGTCCCTAGTGCGTACTTCAATCACTTAGTGCATACTATGTAATGGGTAGTATGCTTTAAACCAGGAGAGAGAGAGAGAATGATTTATTAGAAGGCAGAGAGGTCGGCCTGAGCTAGTTCGCTCTAGCCTGCTACTCTGCACAGGGGAAGAGGGACAAGGGTAAAAAAAGAAGTGATGAAGGGTGATGAGAAATTATGCGCGGCAAATGTGGGAAATGTTTTCGAACTTGCTATGCATTTACTACGTGGTGTTAAGGGAATACGCGCAGTAAGGTGTGTGCCGTTTGTAATGGGTGACTGGCTTTAAACTATGGAATCGTTATGATAGTCACATATTCTGACGCCCCATGGCAATGTACGCTTGTACCACGCAATATTCCTGGGATATTACATGTTATATTGCGACGCCTATATAAAGGACGCTTGCGTTTGCGAAGCATGCAAGTTATTTTCACTGCATTTCCAAGCAGAGGAAGTTATTTTCACAGTATTTCCAAGCAGAGGCATGGCTGTGTGGTAGAACACCTGCTTGCCACGCAGACAACCCGGGTTCGATCCTCACTCGAACCCGAAAATTTTTATTATTTATTTTATTTGCATCTTTCTCGATTTTTCGGTCACGGACAAGATGATGATTTTTCGCTCACAACCAGCGACGCCGACGTCGACGCCGGAATTTCTGCGAAACGAGCTCTTTAACGCTATCGCGTTAATATCAGTCTGTCGTGTCTACGTGCTCTATAGGCAGTGAACTAAGAAAACGGGGCGTCAAGGATTCGCTGGGGCAGGCGTTTCTCGATTGATACATATTGCTGTAGAACTGGACAGAGGCTCTGAGTGATATGTATTCTCATATATGGAAGGAACGTTATATCTGCGTTTTCCACCCTTCCTAAGACTAACTATTTTAACTATAAAGAGTATGGGGCAGGCAGTTTTTGAAGTCTATGTCTATGTTTAGCAAGCTCTTCCACAACAATTTGCTCTCGGAGCCAGGGTTGCCGTTGGTGGCTACTTTGCGCCAAATTGGCTACTTTTGGACCCCGTTGGCGACGAACATTTTGAGTTGGCGCCATGGCTTTTTTTAAACTTGTGGTTTTACTTATTGAAAATGGTTTTATTTATTCATGAATAGTAAAGACTCCGATGAAAATACCGCTTCTCTTCTATTTGGCTAGAAATTTGGCGATAATATAAAATGACATGGCTACTTTGGCTGCTTTTGGCGTGAGTTCTGGCGCCTTTTCATGTACACCCAACGGCAACCCTGCTCGGAGCTTTAACACCGGCATACTTGGTTATCTAACGACTAAACACTGTCCACATTACGCTGTCCCTGTAAAACAACTGTCCCCGTAAACACCGCAATATATATGGCATCGGCTGTTCGATATCCTTTCATTTTCAGCGTCGAAGCTTACCCTTCTAAGTACTTATTTATATTAAGCAAACACAGATGTGTTTAGAGGTGGCGACTAAATGCCGAAGTCATCCGTTTGATCTGTAATTGTCACGTTTTACCAGTGGCGTAGCGAGACGGGGTGGCGCAACAGGCCCTTGTGCCTCACGCCCCCCCCCCCTTCCTCCCGAGTCTTTTTTGTTTGTTTTTGGTTTTTTTGCCATAGCACACAGAGAAGAAAATGACACTGGACCACATCTGCGTGCCCGGCCCTCACTTCAGATGAAGAAGTCGCCCCCTCCCCCCCCCCCCCCCTAAAAAAAAAAACTAAAACATTGTGCCTACGTCCCTGGGATTGCCACAGACATGTTACTCATTACGTTATCCGCCGATGCTTTGGTTTACCTTCTTTCACGTTCTTTGGTTAAGGGTATAATGTTTACCGCCAATTTGATACTCGCTGATGCGAAATTTAAGCGCATGTGTACGTGTCTTTGCATTTGGTGGGTCCCTTGGCGTCGGCGGCGATGATCAGCTTCTCTTTTGGCAGGGTTGCGCCTCTCAATGTTGAAAAGGAACTCGCCAAACAATGATTAACGGGTCATATGCGTGGGCTTTTATGCATAACTCGTCGAAGGCCGAGAGTATTCCCTTGGCTGCTAGAGAGTACAAAAAGAGTTCGCGTCAGGCGTACAATCGGATAGCAAACACTATGGCGCCATCTCGGGAGCAGCGGCAGCTGCAAGCTTCTTTTGAAAATTTGAAGCTGCAGGGCCCCTTCAATTTTTTTGCCGTTCTCCTCGCGCTGCCCCTTTAGAGCAGAGTGAGCCTCTCACCCTTTTGCCATCCCTCTTCACGTTCCGCCTCCATTTAGATCTTTCGTTGTGTTCGTTCTAAAAATGACGATGAACGAGGCACAAGTACACTAAACCAAAAAAAAAAAAAAAACGTTGATGACCAGTCGGGAAACATTATCCTGATTTTTTTTCGTGTTGCATTTTTATGTTGCATGGTGATCTACTTCTGGCCTTGTTCTAGTATCGTTGTAAGATCAAACCACTGACATCAACCACCGTCTTCACTGGTGTCTGTGTTAACCACTTTACTGCGTCTTTCTTGCTCTAAATCGCGTCTCATTAGGACCAAAACATTCTGCATCTTTGTTGCACGAACGTATTGACGGCTCCTGGTGCGTACACATTTAGACCGTCGCCAGCCGAAACCCCCCTCCTCTCCTCTCTCTGAGCAAACATTGTCCCCTGAATATCTGGCCACCCTTCCTGCAACTCCTCTGCCAAGTTATGTTACTTGGGGGCTATCCTCGCTTTGACCATTTAGAGGACTGTCTAATAAGGACGTTGATTGGCCGGAACTTTATGAGCAGCGCGTCTTCATATTATCATATGATAAGCGCGGAACACCAACGGGACATCGTGTAACACACACACACACACACACACACACAAACACACACACACACACACACACACACACACACACACACACACACACACACACACACACACACACACACACACACACACACACACACACACACACACACACACACACACACACACACACACACACACACACACACACACACACACACACACACACACACACACACACACACACACACACACACACACACACACACACACACACACACACACACACACACACACACACACACACACACACACACACACACACACACACACACACACACACACACACACACACACACACACACACACACACACACACACACACACACACACACACACACACACACACACACACACACACACACACACACACACACACACACACACACACACACACACACACACACACAAACACACACACACACACACACACACACACACACACACACACACACACACACACACACACACACACACACACACACACACACACACACACACACACACACACACCCCCCTGTCCCGTCCCCGTCGCGTCAGCGCCGCGCCTAAGATATGAATATGTCGCAACAAGGCCGCAAACCACCTCTGCTAAGTTCATATTGACCTTCGGCAAAGTCACTTTGACCTGACAGAGCTTCCACAACTCTTGACAGATGTGCGAGAAACGGAATGTGCTTCAGTGCGGCAAAAGCAGCGTCCTCAGATCATATATTGGCCCCTCAAATCAAGGAGGCCACACACTAAGCTGGTTCAGTGATCGCTTTAGCCCTAAATTTACGATTAACGTGGTTTCCCGTTTACCGCACGTGCAACATGGCTTGCTGGATTTTTCAGTAGGTGAACACACTCTCATAACGTCACGCCGGAGTAGACATGTCATCTAGATGGAACGTTCTAGAATATCTCCATTGCAGAGTGATAGCATCATCCGCGTCATCTTGCACCCTCACTTGTACAGCAACACCTGCCTGCACCACCGCTCAGAAAGGCTACGCGCATCGTGCGGCCATTTTTCTCCGCTCATTCTATTACGCTTTTCCTCACTCTCTGTGTACCGCGCGTGCAACGCGATAGCTTGTTATCGCGTGTGCCTTTACGCTTAACTGCACAATAACGCCTTCGGTGAATTTTCGCGGTGAGGGCTCCTGAAGTTGTTGGCGCAGTAAAACTCGTTATCTAGGACTCCATAAGGAAGTGAATGAGTTGTTAGGCAAAACAAATGACGTGCATATTACACTAAAAAACCCAGTGGGCCTCGATAAACACGGAACATATATATTGCATACATGAGTCGAGAGTAGTTCACTACAGCTAGTCTGTTTGACATTATGATCTCGGTAATATCTTCAGTGAACGAGCACGAGATAATGCGATAAAGAAATGCTATGTAGGGTGTATAAATGGAAATTAAGTGCCTCGGAAATGATGGCCGACATTCTGACAGGTGGAGCTAACTATGTGGATGGTGTCTTACATCCCTGGCGAGTTGGCTTAATTTAAAAGGGTTAGTCATTAACCTCACGCCACGTCATCTCTGTCACCATCTGTCATCCGCAAAAGAAGATCGAAAGAAATAATCTGGGTTATTTCAAGTTGCTCATTCACCACCACGACACAGCATGATGGAGTGTCAGGGTGTCGTCAGGCGCCAGGTAAATTCACTTCAATGACTAACTCTCTCAAACTACGCCAGTTCGCCAAGATGACAAGGCGCCTTTTGCAAAGTAACACTACCTATTGAAATGTCGGCGGGCGTGTCTCAGGTGACTTATTTCCGTGCATGCAAATACTACAGCGCAGGCCGTTTCCATCCGTTGACGTTGACACCCACTTCAAGCTTGCAAGAAAAAAGTACATTTTTATTATCGTATTATGTTCACTTTATCAAAAACTTTGAAGGCTCGGTTGAGGAAATCAGTTCCATGCCAAAAAAATTAATATGGCACATTTCTGTGAGGGGAAATGTAATTAATCGAACACTCAGGAAAGTGAGCCAGTGCATAGCCGTGCGCTTACATTATTTTGATGCTTCGTTAGAGAAACAGATCGCCTTCAGTCTCAGGCGTGCACCCGCCGAAGTTTTACCGAAGTGCTCTCTGCTCTTAATAATCCCTTCCCACTAAGGCCCCTATGATCCGAACGCAGCGCAAAGACGAGGTAGTAGGAAGAAGGGCGCTGGCTAACCTTTCAGCAATGGCTAACCTTTCTTTAGATCCAGTCTACTCGTCATTTTTGTTTGCATCTTGACGGAAATCTTCCCGACATTGTTTCTAGAGGTGATTGATAGATGACACCATGTCCGCTTTGAGTAATACTTGAAGATGGAGAAAAGAACTTTATCTGCGCAAAAGATTTCGCTGCCTCTAAAACAAGGCAACGCCGTGCGGTCGGGCCCCTATTCCAAGGCACCGCTGGCTCTCGAAAGCATGTCATTCACTTGTGCAGCACGAACATGGGAACCTGTGGGGCCGGGGCTACCGTTATTAGTTTACTAAACAGAATGTCCAAATTTCATGTTTGTTTCTGGTCAGATAAAAAAAGGTTTCATTATGACTAACATGCGCACCCGACACTTTATACAAATAGACTTAAATGCTGTTTTTCGTCCGCATCGGTGGAACAGTGGTTACGGTGCTCGACTGCTGACCCGAAGATCGTGGGTTCGATACCTGCCGCTGCGATCCCATTTCGATGCAGGCGAAATGCTATAGGCCCTTGTCCAGTGCGATGAGAGTGCACGTTACAAAACACCGGATGGTCAAAATTTACAGAGCCCTCCTCTATGGCTTCCTCATAATTATATCGTGGTTTTGAGACGCTAAACGGCAGATATTATTATTCAAGACATTTTTTTGTTGCATTCGGCCGTTTTGCGAAAATAAAAATATGTATTTACTAAACATCACTATAGCATTTACTAAACATCACTGATATATCATGTCCTTGAGATCCTGGGCAGTAATAAAAAGTGACTGAAAAATTGTGCCCGCGAGCAGCATTCTGATCTTGGGATATTAGATAAGCACTTGGGCAATGACGCCCTCAAAAAGTGTCGAGGATTAAAAGCTAGATGTATTCGGCTTGGGAAGGTGTAGAGTCGATCCTTCTTCGCAGGTCCCATCTCTGGAATCCTAGCGCAATACTTTCAGATCTCTACCCTACTGGTAGTCGGCTGCTGCTTGGCGTCCCTTCCTGTGTGTGCCAGCTACTTCGCCAATGGTGTGCCGTTCCTGATCATCAGTCTGGGTGTCATGCACGGTAAGAATCACTAATTTATTGATTCAAGAACAATGACAGTAAAAAAATGAAAATGCATTTTTAATGGTTATAAAGATGACCACTTGCGGAATTTATGAAATTTTATTTTATATATTTCACTCTCAAAAAGCGAATCATGCGATACATTGTCGGCCACAGCTGTTTTGCAACGTCTTATATTTTCTCTCGTAATGAACTAAGGAAGTAGAAAAGACACTGGATTACACTCATTTGCGTGATGTTATATGCCGAATTTAAACAAAATAGGAAAAACAAACAAACTTAGAACTCATATTATTGCAGACCAATCAATTGCTTGAGCTTGAGACATCCACTTCATAAGTTGTCAAAAAATGGCAATGCATTATTTCGTTGTTGATCGCTTGCCCTAGCTTTCATAGCATCAAAAAGCAATCGCCCTAAGCATCAAAGATAACTTCTGCAAACAAGGGTCCCAGAAGGGCAGTTGTCTAAATAAGTACGCTATCATGCATTCAGGTCTTTTTAAGCACTTTCGCTGATTAAATTTGTGCGGATTATTGAATGGCGAGAGACTGCTTACCGCAGAGATTGATCTGAAGTTAGTGCATCATCTGACCTTGCACTTGTGAGAGTGACGAACTAATAACATGATGATACCTAAAGCGCATGCGCGTCCAATACTTGATTTCGTACGTGTCGAGTACCGCGTATCCACACCTGTCACAGGGGGCTGAAAGCCGCTTAAGCAGCCAATTCACCAACCCTTGTGCGTGGGCAAATGCAAATCAATAAACCAAGTCGATGGCATTCGCTGCCGGTGGCAATATTGCTAAGGGCCACCGCACTCAGAGCGTGTCTGAAGGGGTACGCGCAAGCGGAAGCAAGGTTGACCGTTTAGTGCAAATATATGCTTGGCGCTATTGCAAAGCCTGCGGTAATCCATTTGCGAAACAACTTGTAATATCGCCCACCTCATGTTCTTTCAAAGTTCGCATTATGCAATAACTGTTTGTTTCTAAGTAAATGTTTCTTTGTGTGCCTGTTCACAGTGAGAAGAACTTTAGAACTCAACTAATCTAAGCTTCCTACTGATGGTTATTAAAACCGTTTGCTTTTTCGTTTCTCCGTTTTTTTATGTTTTTTTTGTTCTTCTCTAAGATTGTGCTAAATGGACAATTTTGCTGATGGGCACACACTTTCGAATAAGTGTTTTATTCTTAAAATCTTATCGTCTCAATAGCCACATAAAGGGACATTTCTTCACTTGTGCTAAGCACTCGTGTACGTCGGTACGTCACTGTTCTCATGCTTGGCAGGTCATCAATGCGTAAGTACCAATCGTTGCCTCAAGGTAATCGTTCCCCAGCTATCATGTCAACAACGGGATGAACGAATATCGCGTCGTACATGTTTGTCAGCATACATGTACAGCTAAGTAAGAAACAAAACACCACAGTGATAATCAAGCACTACTATCTCCAATCTAACAGTCCAGGCGTTTATAGCTAAGAACGGAAATTTTCACATCCGTCTCATTATACAATATTTATGCTGTTATTACTATTGTGGCAAATTTATCACTTCCTGTTCTTTTACCAGGATGCGGTCTGTCGCTACTGACACTTGGCTACGCTGCCGTCAACCAGAGCGTGACCACAAACAAGGCACTCGCATCGGGCATCACCATCGGTGGCAGTGTGGTCGGGGGAATCATCTTTCCGCCCGTGATGCAATTCCTCTTCGACGAGTACGGCACGAAAGGAGGCTTCCTCGTCTTCGGCGCAATCATGCTCAACTCCACAGCGGCAGCGCTATTCACCAGGACGCCTTGGCGAGGAACAACTGCTGCGCGAGACTTGAAGAAAAGCGCGCCAAGTTACTCAGTAACAGCGGCCATCTCTAACGTCGCGAACGCACGCGTTTACGAGGCCCACGGAGATACCCAAGGACTGGGAGATGACGACCGTAACCACTGCGATAGCGACTCGTTGAGCTTCTGTAAGGGGACGACATGGCTCGAGACGTCTCTGAATTGCAGTGAATGTGCAAGGATATCCAAGTGCGACATAGCTCTGAATGTTCTTGACAGTCCACTGAGCGAGAATGCTTCTCCAAAAAACATATTGTCAAAGTGGCTCTTGTTCTTGAAGAATCCGAAGTTCTACGTAGTCGCCTATAGTCTGGGTCAAATCTGGTACCTAAACACGACGCTGCTCACTGTGGTGGTGGACTACGCTGTGGAATGCGGCGTCCCCAAGTGGGACGCCGTCTCGCTCGTCACGTTCATAACGGTGCCCGATCTCGTGTCGAGATTCGTGTCCGGGCCCATAACCGACAAAGGACTCCTCCGAAAGAGCGCCATGATGTTACTGTGTCTAACGACCAACGGCATCGCGCATTCGCTGTTGCCACTCTTCGCGTCCTACCCTGCGCTGGCGGCACTCTCGGCGGTTGCCGGTTCCTGCAACGGCATAGCCGTGACGCACATTTTCGTGCTGTGCGGCGAGCTGGTCGATCCGGCAGTGTTCAGCCTGTGCCTGGGTGCTGCTAATTTTGTGGCCGCATTCGCGCTCCTGGAGAGGCCACTCATGATCGGTAAGAGTGCGGAGCATATTCCGGCCCACCGTGCGTCGCCATGTTTGCAAGAAGAAAGTCATATTGATTCATTTTTTGTTTCTTTGAAAAGCTTGTCAAACGGCATTAACTCTTTCAGATATGAATGGAGGCCGGTTTCGATGCTGTGTATCAAAAGTACGGGATGGTCGTTTCCTATGGCGCCATGAATCATAGTCTTTTTCGGTGAAGGCTGACTATTTTCAGGCAACGCCGTCGTATCTGATTTAGGCCAGGGCAAGTCCACAAGTGTTTGATTGTAGCCGCAGACGCTTGAGCTGAGCAATACGGTCAGGTTTTTTGCAACAGTCGTAATGTGTAATTCAAATAATATACCAAAAAATCACGCCATATCCACGAAGTGAATGATGATGAGTGGGCGAAGCTCGATCGTTTTCATCCATGGCAGAAAGACAATGTGTGGTCTGGAACGCGCTTACACTTCATGATCATCAGCGTCATCGTCATCGTTATCACGTGTAGTGGGTACATTACACTATACTGGAACGCACTTATACTATCGTTATCGCGTGTAGTGGGTACATTCCACTATACTGCGTCACCGTCATCTTTATCACGTGTAGTGGGCACATTCCACTATACGTGGCTATCTACCTACCTACTACTACTACTACTACAACTACAGAGGAGGGACAGACCCACACCCTTAGGAGCTTCGCCCCTAAAATGTCAGCCGATATTATTGCATGCGGATGGACAGTGTCTTGCTGGTGAGATAACAGGGGAGATTTCATGGAAAGAAAAGCTAGGCTATAGGAAAGACAATGTATAAGAAAGGACGACACATAGGAATATTATATGTGCTTCGATGGGACTCACAGCTACCCATACCAGAGAACTTGGGCTTCCTGTGAAAGACTGAATAGCTCAAGGGACACTAAAGGCAAATATGAAGCCGACGTTGATTGCCGAAATAGCGGTCCGAAAATTTCGTAGTACGACTTTTGTGCCAAGTAAATGCTTATTTTGAAATAAGATCACGTTTTGGTGGTCCGCACGGCGTTAGCGTTGCATTGGCCTTGCCGAACGTTGCCCGCCTTTACTGCGCGGCCGCCGAAACAAGTAGCAGCAGAGTGACAGTAGCGGGAGCCGCAGCAGCAACAACGGCCATTGAAGCTTTGCCGCGATGGATGTCGTCGGTGAACCTGACAACGAGACATTAATTGGCTCGCGACGCTGGTGCAGAGGCACAGCACTCAGCCACTTCGAGCGTAGGGGTTCGTTTTCGCGGCACCCAGCAGATAGTCACGTCGGTTTCTTTGCTGCAGCTCAAGCGGCGTACACCATACGGAATCACGCATGCTCGTGGGATTTTGTCGAAATTTCCGTCACAGCGACTTTATTGAGCGTGCAAAACACACGCAGCAGTACGCGATACCGAAACTACCACTGAGACGCGACCGCGTGAGCGAATGCGCTGTTCAGTGAAAACGTAACTTTTGAACCACTAGCGCCATTCCCCATGGTAACGATACCCCTAAAGGGGGACTACCCCTAATACCCCTAAAGGGGGGACTTTAAGGAAATAATGTGAAGTAACGAGAAGCGTTTTTTTTTCCCATGAATCAAACAGAAACGGACAAGCAGCATTTTATTATGTGTTGTAATGCACGGAAGGTTCCTTTTTTATTGCAACTGGTTCAGATTACTAGTGAATAATTGCACTCGGGAGTCTTGACGTCATTGGGATCATTTCAAAATGTCCCATTCGTGGCGCATACGCTGTCGTACATTTAACTCAATTTCTCGATTAGTGGAGCACTGCAGTTGATAATATTGGACGTTGTAGACGTTCTCAAAAGATTGATCTTTCACTCTGACGTAAATTGTTATTTGCCTTTAGTGTCCCTTTAAGGAAGTCCTGCAACACTTTTCCAAGTAATCATTCAATGGCCTCAATATCGGAGTTGTTGACATGACGGTTTCATTTCCGCACATTTCTTTTCGGAATCCGTCAAACACGAGGTTACAGATATTTCTCGAAAGACTTAGGCACTTTCTCTTTTCGTCCAACGAGTGCTATATGAAAGATACACAGGGGGACCGAATTCACCAAACTTCTCGTTCATAAGTGCGTCTTCTCATTGGTCAGCTGGCGTTGCTAATGATCTGCTTAAATATTAAATTACGAAAATTGTTAACGGAAGACATTCTTGTGAATACCGATCCGAGACCTCGAAGCAAACATTAAAAATTCTTTTTTATTTCATCAGGATCTTAGCAGAACAACATTTCCCGGTTTCTTATTCGTGTTTGTTTATAACGAACGAAAATAGAATTCCGTAGCTCTCATAAAAAAAGAAAAAGAAAGCTCAATTTCTTACAGTATTTACAGCAGAAACACGCTCGCAGGTGTTTCATTTGCATACGTTCCGAGAAACATAAAACACACCTGTCGCTTACCATTCGCAATGCTGCAAACATTTTCGAACCGATACACAAGTGTTTCGCGAAATAGGCTCAACCCACTTCTCGTGTGTTTTGCATTGTTTTCGTTGTGCCTGTAAGCATGTTGCACACCTAAGAGCCTGACGCTTCTTTTGAACTTTAAATTTTGGCATATTCTGTTTATTTAAATATAAGTTATTTTCACAGGTAGAACTGTGCAACTTAAGGTGTAATGTTTTCTTTTCGCCCATTTTCAGGTTACTGTAGGGACAAGCTCGGAAGCTATGATGGACTGTTTTACTTCAGTGCGGGCGTAGCCTGGAGTAGTGCGTTTCTCTGGCTCGTCGTATACCTCCGTGAGAGGAGAACGACGGGCGAAAAGCTGTTGCCGCAGGCAACTCCTTCGGTGATGGTAATGTTCCCTTAGGCGAAAGAACAATTACCAAAATCTCAGGTTTTTGCTTTTACTTAAGATGGAACACGCGTAGTAGGCCGCCTATCTTAGTGTCTCAATGGAGCAAACTATATTAATATTAATATAATTACAAAATACAGCCAGTTGCTTGTAATGACATAGCGAAGCACTAGTAGAAAAGTTTATCGAATTACGAAGAAAATAGACAATGAAAGGTTGAAATATTATAAGGCTTCAAAAACAAAAGGCATGAAAACGTCGCGGCTAACAGCTGAAAGATTGAACTTCGGGTGAGGGGCTTTTTCAAAGAAATTTATCTACTACCAGTTAATAATTTTTGCTTGTATGACGCCGCAAAAGCCCAATGTGATTACTAGAACGAGGGTCAGCATGATGGAACGCACCGGTAATTTCAACAACGTTGGATTTTAAAAACTACGCCTAAATCTAAGCACACCGGGCCTCTAAATGTCAGCTAACGTTGCCACCTGAATGAATGTCCTTTCCCGTATCTCATATATGGGTCCCATTTTTGGAGAGTACTTCACGTCAGGATTCGAGAAACATATCTGTACCGGGCGTTTACCTCTTCTCATCACCTTCTCTTTCTTCCAAAGTGGTAGGCGCGGAAATCCGGTGTTTGAACGGAGGAGGCTTTGGCCGCTGGGAAATCCACTCTTCAGCCTAAAACATTCAAAGATAGACGCGCCCGTCGTGCTTGCCCGTCAAGTTGCTTTCTGGTACAGACAGCTCTCAATTGAGGGATGAAGGCTCATGAACACACTTATTATTTAGGAAAAAATAAAGTATGTGGGACGACGATAGTCATGTGTGGGTCTGGCCTCTGGCGAGCGGTCCGCGGACCGCGTGTTTGACGCCTCCGACATAAAAAGTCGTCATACATTCTGAACACGCGGAACGCGGGGGGTGTTTAAAGAAATTAAACTCCCCCAGCGCCTCCCCCGAAGTTCTTGAATTTCGCATGAGTGCATATACGCGCTCACATAAAAACGCACGCACGAACATACTTAATGTATGGTTGAACCCTCCCCCCCTTGTTGTAAGCCAGCGCTGTTGTTTGTGTCCTCCTTTTTCGTGTCCTCCGTCTTTCGTGCTGTTGTGTTTCCAATATGTCGTACCAACACGCCCAGGGGTCCACTTAAGCTTCCCGCCCGCCTTGAAAAATCTTATGACGTCATCATGAGAACTTAACTTTATGATGGACCGTGACTACATGACACAGTGACGAGAGGAGACGTCGACAAGCCGAGCCCCTAAGGTGCTTCGCGGCTAATAAAAAACGGAAATATTTATTGGGCAAACATGTTCCCGGCAAAAGGAACAATCACAGTACCAGCAGGCACCGCTTGCATTACGATGATAGCGGCGAGCACAAGAGTCTGTGGTGGATATTCTGCTCGTCGGCCAAACACGTCGTCTTTAATATATGTGCGTGGCGCGATGTTCCAGCTTTATCATTGGTGCTCACGTTGGTGCCTGGATATCCCCACACAGTACATTGAACAAGTCAACGGAATCTCGTGCACCACCTGGATTCTGCAAACTACATACATGAAGAATAAATGTGGAACTGGATAATGTATTAATAAGCACCTAACGGAACGTTTCAACTCGCTAGGAGGCGGCACTGGAAGGCTCGTGCTTGTTCATTGTATGTAATGTGCTATGTAGTGCGAGCCTATTTTAACGCGACAGTGTTTTATACCGGGGCCCACCAAGACTTCACTGACCTATTTCCGTCACGGAAATGACGTCGAAAAGATGCACATGATCAGATATCAAAGAAGAAATGTCCCGTCAATGGGCATCGAACCTACGACCTCGCGGTCTGCAGCAGCACATGCCGAGCACGCTATCCACTGCGTCACGGCCACAGAGTGTAACTCCTTTACAAACGCGGCTTTTATATCTCGCACTTTCATCATACAGTGCTTTTGGTCAGTGGGGTGGTGTCGCCCTCTGGTAGGAGTAAAGGAAAGTTATTCATCATTACTGCGGCCTCCGCAATTAGCACCTGCAACCGGGAAGGACGCATGGCAACTCGTGTTGCTACGCGTCCGTCCCAGTCGACGCGTTTGAAGTGAAATTTTGTGAAAGGCTTAAGGAACCGCGAGGTGGGGACCTTAGCCCAAGCGTCGGCCTTACGCATAGCGTCCATAGAAACCAAAAATAGCTCTGCGACGCTCGCCTGCCTGAAGTGGCTGTAATACCGCGTTGCTCGCTTACGCTCACGCCAAGAAAAATCGCGGCCGGGCTACAGGAGCAACACGACGCGCTTGGCATCTCCATCTAGCGCGACCGTGGTGTTAAATCACACTTTAACATGCCGCGGGGTGGCGACCTTAGCACGTTCGGCGTCCCAATAGCGACATCATCTGGCTATCACGCCTCTTTCTGTGGTTACGCCTTCGCCGTTCACATGTACAGCTTCCACAATGGTTTCTTTAATCACTGATCATGGTTGTTAGTTGTCGGGATGGAGATGTACCATCAAGCGTCAACGTGGGTGCATCCACGTTATACATTGTGGAAACTCTCCTATGTCAATGTACAGTAAACATTCAATTACCTCTGTGCGGACACGTTTTCCTTTCGTGTTATACCGATTCCTGTGACGGAGGGATCAATAATTTTTTTGACCAGGCGAAGGTTTGAGGGGGAGCTATGGACCAAAAAGATGACGAGAAATTTTGCGAGCGAGGCATGGCCGACACATATGCTTCAGCGAAGCATCAGTGCAACTTTTCAACAAATGCCCTGATTTTCAAGCGTAGGTAGATGTCTTGGTGAGTGAGTGTTCGACCTCCACGGGATCTTGAGTGTTCTTACACGCGCATTGTTTGAAGAGGCTAGATAGTATTATTTCAGTAAAGCAGCTGGTAGTCGGAATGGTCTTGTCTTCCTCTATACTCATGCCGCGGTTGTCGCTCTTACATGGAGGCGAATGAGGCCCGTGTACTGTGCTACGTCAATGCACGGTAAAGACCACCAGATGGTTGAAATTTCCGGAACCCTCGACTACGGCGTCCCTCATAATCATATCTTGGTTTTGGGACGTTAAACCCCCCGATATTGTTACTGCACGTTAAAGAACCCAATATGATAGAAGTCATCCGCATCTCTTCACTACGAAGGCCCTCACTGCTCTTGGGTCGTGAAAATCCAAAAAACCTACCAAGCAACCTTGCCTCAACTTTACTGGGTGTGAAACTTGACATAGACACGCATAGGTCAAAGCACTATGGCTATAACACTGACCGAGTGATGGCGGCGACGCGATAAGGTCGCCATAACGTTCGCGGCTTTACGCCTCGGGCCAATAAAGATAACGGCTACTCGTATTCCCATGTCTTATCTGCCAGAAATACGCCGTGACGGTTTTGCAACATTTTAGTGCAAAAGAGTTATCATGCTGTTGTGCGGTACTTACAGGTGCTCTTAGAAGTGAGTGAGTGAAACAACTTTATTGACGATCCGGCATAAAGGGGGGGGAAGGGGTAGGGGAATTAAAGCGAGACACTAGCGTGCTCGGACGTCCCGGAGCAGCAACCTACTCGCGTCAAACCCGTGGGGGGCGCCGCTTTCGGCCGCTGGCGTTCCAGGATGCTAAGCACGTGCTGGACCACGTCTCTTTGGTTGTCTAGCTCTCGGCTGGTGATCTTGCTGCTGATGGCAGTTGAATAATTTGAAACGCCGCATGTGCGGCCGCTCGCTGGTTGAGCACGCCGGCGGAGCAATAATAAGGACGCGCTGGCGCCACTTATCGTTGCAGAACCACTGGCCTGATTGGTCGGCGTATCTATTGTGCGCGACGGACAAGCCTTGTAAAGAAAATAAACGGTCATTTTGATAAGCACTAGGAGGCACCTAACGCTAGTATCTTGGCTCAACGCAACGCCATTCTAGACGGACTAAAGAGTGAGGCTTGTTTGCTAGAGATGCCGCTCACGCGCCGGCCATGGCACTATTTTTTCCGCCGGCGCTGTCCGCCGGCAAGCGGCCAGTCCAACGTCCCGAATTATTTTGTGAGCACCTGTACATCTGTAATGACTGCTATTCCAGCAAGGCATCGTGAAGTATAGTGATGAAGCACTGGCTATGAAGCAGCATCATAGCTGGTGCTGAATAATGAAGCACCTTCAGCACCGGCAGGAAAACAGCGTTTCTTTTATACGGGCTCACAGTGTAGGCGGGTGGTTTGAAAGGCAGTGACAGAAAAAACACAAATAAGGTTCTGACATTGAATTCTCGGACGTTCTTTTTTCTCGAGTAATGCTTTCCCTAAGCCTTGGAGTTTTTAACGAATTGCTACTGGCTCGAATGTTATTACCCGGTGATTCAGAATAATGCACTTAGTCAAATTCGTAATTACCGGTACCTCTTATACCATAACGATAGGCGGGATAGACTGTGTCTGTCCCAACTAAAAGAATCATACGACCGCCACGCTTTTCAATTGGCCGAAGGTGACGTGCGCCAGCCTTATTCGTTGTCGATGGGTTTCTGGAAGCGTGGACGTGACTGCGGTGTCTAAGAGATAATAAGTTCCTTGATTACTCAAATGCACGAAGTAAAGATCGTAGCTTACTGTTGAGTGTATGCGCTAATAGATACCTATTAACGAGCACGGTTTGACGCAAGCGGAGGAATATATATGATCAGACCACACTCTATGACCGTGACATAGATTTCGGGTGTTGCTGTAAAGCAGATGTCGTTTTCAGTGACACCTACGACACGCACGCCATACAGACGGTGTGGTGTGTCCCCGCACCTTTTTGTAACCTGGTCAATTCATGTGCTCTGAAGAGTTAAATCGATGCCATGACCATGGGCGGTGACTACAGAGAGCTCGAGTGAAGAAAAAAAGAAAAAAAAACAGCCCACCCACGTGAGTAAACGTTAAGCGCTATCATTTACATTTAAAGTGTTGTTTTCAGCACTGCGTGATAGACAAGACATTTGTTGAGCACTTGGAGCTATATGTTTTATTTTGCTTTGTGGAGCGATAAGAAAGAGTGGCCTTTGAAAAACTGGCGTGAAATAGAGGCCACTAATCGGGTAGCAGATGCGTTGACATTTGAACCGCGGCACGCGCTTTGAAGCCTATCGCGGATGTCTCCGCACTTCAAGCCCATGATCTTCTAAAGTACGATAGGCTTATGTGAACACGCTTGTCTAGAACGCCGGAGCGTAGCGCTCGGAATAGCACGGGCGACATATGCAGATGCATGGCTTCAGACACACAAGATGTGAGCAGGCGCGGCCTCCAGTGACGCGCCTACTAAGAATTTTCTCTGTTAGGTGTGAAGCACCTTAGGGGCTCGGCTTGTCGGCGTCTCCTGTCGTCACGGTGTGTCATGTAGTCACAGTCCATCATAAAGTCAACTTCACGGGATGACGTCATCCTCTCATGGCATCATGACGACACAAGGTCGTTAAAATGTGTGACGCAATCATGGCGTCATCAGAACGTGGCGAAGCACCTTAGTGTCACACCTTAGGGTGACGCTAAGGTGCTTCGTCACGGCTTGTCGGCGTCTCCTGTCGTCACGGTGTGTCATGTAGTCACGGTCCATCATGAAGTTAACTTCACGGGATGACGTCATCCTCTCATGGCATCATGACGGCACAAGGTCGTTAAAATGTGTGACGCAATCATGGCGTGATCAGGACGTGGCGAAGCACCTTAGGGTCACACCTTGAGGTGACGCTAAGGTGCTTCGTCACGGCTTGTCGGCGTCTCCTGTCGTCACGGTGTGTCATGTAGTCACGGTCTATCATGAAGTTAACTTCACGGGATGACGTCATCCTCTCATGGCATCATGACGGCACAAGGTCGTTAAAATGTGTGACGCAGTCATGGCGTGATCAGGACGCGGCGAAGCACCTTAGGGTCACACCTTAGGGTGACGCTAAGGTGCTTCGTCACGGCTTGTCGGCGTCTCCTGTCGTCACGGTGTGTCATGTAGCCACGGTCCATCCTAAAAAAATTGGCCGCGTATCTGCGTGCTTCGCTGCAAATGTCATCGAAAGACGATAGTCTTCTGCCGGTCTCATCCGCGGCCACCTGTGATGCTGTTCTCGACCATTTCCGTCCTGGCATGACCAAGCGTCTTCTCGCCGCAAGCGCGGTGTTTTTGGCAGCGTGTAAAAAGCTGAGAAGGCGCGCAGAGCGACCACGAAGAGAGATTCTCTTGTTTGCAGCGACGAGGGCAGACTGCGCCAGCTATCGCGCGTCGGATGAAACACGCGGCACTTCGCGCGACCTCGGAGATAGACGACGGCTTTTCGCTTTTGCAAGGCAGCACGCATTTTCAGCGCAGCCTAAGAAACACTAGGGTCTTCAGAATTAAGTATCTATGTATTTTCTATAAAAGAACACACCACTTAATACTTCCGTATTGTTGTTGCGCCTCAGATATGCGTAATATTTGCTTTTTGATCGACAATGTTCACAAGTATGCACAAAAACGACTGATCAAGTTGGCTGGGCGTTCAGAAAGCAGTCAAACTTTGGCCAGCCGCTGAATCGAGCGACGTGCCGACAAACAGAAAAACAGACAGACAGACAGACAGACAGACAGACAGACCGACCAAAATTTCTCCGTTTAGGTATCCCAAGAAAGACTATCGTCTTTAATACGGGTATGCGTCAGAACATTTGGGTAAATCCCAGTACTCACCACCAGTCCACTAAATATGAAGAGGTTACAGTTAGCCCAATAGCCAACAACGTTAGTGGAGCTTAAACACCCTTTCCTACATGCCGTAGGGAACTGAAACCGGGCATGTAGAGAAGAAGAATAGGGAGAAGAAAAAGAAAAACACTGCATGTTTCGCCCCTCCCAAGGTTTCACGTTTGTGAAGCCGAAACACCGTTTCTTACATGCTTCGCTCCTCCCCAGTTTTCGTTTATCCCCGGTGCTACCGCAGCTGTTTTGTTGAAGTTCAGAAGTTCTGTTAGTGGCGTACCACCGCAAAAATAAAAAAAAGAAAACAAGAACAGAACACGCTCGTCCCGTCGCCCGATGCAAGCTATCATGACACCGCGGACTCATGATAATTTTGCAGCATTTCTTGCATCATGTCGCCGATCCGAGCAATTATTCATTTTGCATTTTTTTTTCTAAAAACGTAGCTGTTGAAGCCTAGGGAAACTCCGTTAGTCGTTTACAAAAAACTATCGTCATTATGAACGATATAACACGGCTGGAAAGCGCTGTGTTCGTCCTCTTCTTCTTCTATTGCCTTCGCTCCCAGAACACGTGCGCCGATTGGTCCGGCGGGGGATGCAATAACTACGATGGGCGAGACAGCGAGTACAGAGAGAGAGAAAATAAGACTTAAAAAGTGAGACAGAAAGAAAGAGAAAGTGAGAAATAGGGAGAGAGAAAGACTGAAAAAATAAAAGACAGAAAATGAAAGGAAAGAAAGACAGAAAAAGAAATGGACAGAAAGAGATATAAAAACACAGATGCCGACACAATAGAAAATAAACAGCGATCAAGACAGACAGAGAACCAAAGAAAGAGAAAGAGTGCGAAAAAGAGATGTAAAGAAAGAGGAAGCGAGAATTAGGGAGGCAGAGAAAGATGGAAGACAAAAAGAAATAACGATAGAGCTAGAGAAAGAAATAGACATAAACAGGGACAAAAAAGACATTGAAAGAAGAGAGAGAAAGAGAAAGAAGTAAATGAAGAAAGCAAAATAAAAATAAAGAAAAACAAGGAGGGTCCACCCTGCTCAGCTTTCCTTCTGGCTTGGCACCACTAGTGAAAAACTGCACTCATTTTTAATTTTTTTTTGTCCGACGCAACACCACCGACAGCGTTTGTGACGGAGAAACCAGTTGCCGTAGTCGCTGTGCAAAACAAAGAAAATGCGAGGCAAGAACTTCAACGGGGGCTGCGCCCGCTAAGATCTGGTCAACCTAAACCACGTGTTATCTCTAGATGTTACGCTTGTTGCCCCGAGGCCGACGCTCCGGCGCTCTATAAAGGCGTGTGGACCTCCGAGGTAGACGGAAACGACGCACATGTGCAGGTAAAATCTAGCGCAATTAGAAGGTTATCGCGGGAGCGTCGACCGGCCCAGCGGGCCAGAACCCTAGCGCTGCGTTTCGGAAATGAGAAAATTAAGATTTAGCATTCCTGTCTTCCTCGTTGGCGGTTCAATATCACAACATCGCCACTCTTTCTATTTCAAACCTTCCGTTTGTTCTTATCAAGTGCAGACTTCGTTGACTCTTATCTTTGCGAACGATAACAGACATGCCATCCCGGAGCGTCCAGTTTCTGGTACTACAAAGAATGCCTTGTGCCCGATAGCATTACTGCCGGTTCCCTGAAGCAAAAAAAAAAAAATGGAAAAGTGCCTACCTGGGAAGGAAGTGACCGCAGCTTAAGGAAGAGCAAAAAGAAAAAAAAGGTTCTTGCGTAGCGTATAATTGTAAATATTGTGCTCAATGCAGCTCCACTCCATCAAAACCTCAGGAAGTGCTTGGCACTTCAACCCGGGGATTCCCGTTCGTAGAGTTCCAACGGCTCCGATTAGCAAACCGTCGATGACGCCAGTGTTTGAAGTAAGCATGCAGGACTTCCCTGCCACGAGTAGAATCGTTTTATGGAGTCTCCCAAATTTGGCTTCCGTCATGCGCGCTGCTGTTTGCTGCGCTTTATCGAGTTCCTGCTTGTTACGCCAGTTGAGATACGTGTAGTCTGCAGCAAATTCCTTCAGGTTGTTCCCCCCTTCGGTTGTAGCCCAGCAGAACCGCAAAGGTAGTGGGAGGAGCGATCACAGCAAGGCGGTAGCGCCCTCTCTTGCGCGCCACTGGAGTCAGTCGTAGGTTTCCGGAATGTTTTTTAGCAATTTTAAGTAAATTATTGCAATTACTGCTTGATCATTTCTGTAAGCGATATTATGTTATTTAAACTTCGTTCGTTTATTTTAACTCGCCTTCTTTTAGGCCTGCATTGACAACTTGATTTTGAGCGTCCGCCTCGGTGGATCAGTGGCTAGGGTGTTCGGCTGCTGACCCGAAGGTTGCGGGTTCAATCCCGGCCGCGGCGGTGGCATTTTGGTGGAGGCGAAATGGTAGAAGCCCATGTACTGCGCGATGTCAGTGCACGTTAAAGAACACCGGATGGTCAAAATTTCCGGAGCGCTCCACTACGGCGTCCCTCATAATCATATCGTGGTTTTGGGACGTGAAAACGCACATATTATTATTATTATTGATTTTGGGCGTGATCACGCCATATGATATGAACGAATGGACAGGAACCCCAGCCCCTAAAGTGCTACACCCCACCACGGTGGTCTAGTAGTTTTAGAGTTCGACTGGTGAACGGAATCCTGGCCGCGGCGGCCGCATTTTTGGTGGAGGCGAAAATGTTCGACACCCGTAAACTTAGATTCCGGAGGACGTTACGGAAGTCCAGGTGGTCGAAATTTCCGGAGCCCTGGCGTCTCCATAATCATATCGTGGTTTTGGGACGTTAAACCCCTTCAATTAGGATTATTAAAGTGCTGCGCACCAAGAAGGCTGAGGGGAGCTTGCCTGACTCCTTCTTTTCGTCGAAAGAGGATTTTGGGCCGTCGCGCTGTTCGTGCTCGACGGTGTGTTCGACCCGCTGTACAACGCTCGCGCGATAACCTTCAAATTGCGCTAGACTCTATGTGTACGCAGCTGTATCTTTTAACGGCCACCACTCACCGCGGCAAGAATCGTGAGCGAAAAAGTTACGAACCACGCGATAAGGAGCGCCGTCTGCTGCTTCAGAAGGACATCAGCAAACCGGGCCCACTCCTTCACTGTCGAAAGTGGCGAGACGGGACTCGGGATGTTCTTTGCATGTTGGCGCGTGAGCAGAGAGGGTACTGAAAAACACACCGTATACTTGAGCTTGTGATGGCCTGTTCGCGCGGATGGGTCATCGTCGCGGCGGCCTCCACTATCAATTTATTCACTCTCGCCTTGATGCGGTCGGGTGCCATCGTATACGTTGGAATCGCCAGCGCATTTGGAGTATCGCGAGAGGATGCCTCCTGGCCAATGTGTCTCACTACCGTCTTCAACTTGTTAGCAGGTGAGTCGGCGTTATTCCCAGTCGTGACCAAACTCTGGCGTGCATGCTCGCGTTTTGTTACGCGCTAGCGGTTATCCATAGGCCTGCGCTTTCATCTTTTGTTTGAATACCCACACCTTGGCGTTGCCACAATATTTTTCGCGACGCATTTCTTATCGAGCCAAAGGTTATTTCTTTCTTTCTTTCTTTCTTTCTTTCTTTCTTTCTTTCTTTCTTTCTTTCTTTCTTTCTTTCTTTCTTTCTTTCTTTCTTTCTTTTTTTCTATATATCCGCTTACGTATAAGTTCTCTCGTGGTGTCGCCTCGTTAACTTGTTATTGTTATGACCGGCCCTGGAATGCATCGTGGCAGACGCATCTGGGGGAAGTTCCTGTCAGACAAAACATTCTGCCCAGGGTCGTTGCTCATCGGAGGTGCAGCACTCCACATTTTCCTGGTAGGTGCTAAGGCACCGGTGGCCCGTGAGCCCCGTGGTCAGGTTTCAAGAAATTCAGCGGTGGTGCCGCGAACAGCCCTTTCATGTGCGATTCTGTCGGCGCGGGATAGGGTCGCTGCACACCTTCACGGAGAGGCATGGCATATATCTGCTCCCGGACGTAGCCATTAGCGGTTACGGGTGTTTTTGACAGCCGTAGCCACCTCTTCCGAGGTCATACACCTTGCTTCAACCCGGCTCTGCTTCGGACTCTACCTCCTCTCCCACGTTCCAGTAATCGAATCGTCGATACGTGGTGCGTGAACATCATTGCCTGGTGCAGTGGTGTTCCCCTTTTGGACTTCTTGCCCCTCATTAACGAATGCATTGTGTGACCCTTTACATTCTATCCGGTGCCGGCAGGACACCGTATTGGCGGTAGCTACAGACACCAGTTTGAGTGCATCAGTGTTGGCAGACGCAAGGCTATAAAAGCCGAAGACTTTTGTACAAATTTCTCTCCTTCATTATCTCCCTTATGTAACTAAATCTCTGCCATCTCGTACGAACGCTACTCCTCTCTGCAAAGTTGGAGGATGGGTCTGACGAAGGGGGCCAGCTAGGGGGCCAGCTGCTTAGTCCGTCCCTCCTTCCCGCGTCCCACACCACCACAGCGCATGCGCGTCCCCTCCCCCATCTCTCTCCTCTCCCACGCTCACCCCCTTTCTCTCCTCTAAGAATCCTCTACTCTACGGAGCGGTTCCCGCATCCCACACCCCCTCAGCGCATGGGCGTCCCCTCTCTCTCCTCACCTACGGTTCTCGCCGTTCTCTCCTCTAGGAATCCTCTACGGAGCGACGCGTACGAGAGGTGGCGCGACAGCTGCATACTCCGCTGGGAGCACCACGGTAGTTCCGCGGTATGAAAATGACGGAGTGGGCCTCATTCTCTCTCCTGTGCAGCGTCGCGATGAGCGCCCGGGGCGCTGCTGCAAAACGAGAGCGGGGCGTTTCTCCCGCTCAAGCTAACCATCTCCCCGCTGCCTCGCATCCACACATGGTCCCCTTTAGCGGGAGATGTGGAAGTTTTTTTTTTTTTAACCGCGAAAGTGTTGTTCCGCGCTCATACAAGTTGGTCATGGAAAAGCAAAAGAGAGAGTTGGTTTTCGTGGTTTTAAGCTTTTGCGGCCCTTTCAGTAGCGTTTCTTCTCGAGTGCCGCAAGGTGTTGATGCACCGCCTGTGCCGACAACCTGATGTAAGCGGACCGGTTGACGGCAATGTAAGTTTGAGAAGGAGCTCGGCTCTCCTTTTTTCTATGAAAATTCCAGTAAGGAAGCGGCGGCATTTGTTGTCTTCGGGTTACGTGACCATTTAAGGGAAGAAAACAGCAAACGATTCGAACATGCCGGGTCGAAGGAGTAAAGAACAAAAAGCAAAGAAACTGCAACAGTGATACTAACTACGCATGCGGATACCACCCCCCCCCCCTCCGGACCTATGTTGGTACCACGATTCGACTAAAATGCAAAAGAACAAAATGACAGGTGCAAACAATTTGTCTCCTTCGATGGAAGCGCCGTCCGGAACAACAAAAGGCAAAGAACGACTCTTATACACGGCTAGAAGAGAGTACGCTGCAGCGGATGTCGTCTGGTAGGAAAGAGAGTTCCTGCCGGCCCGCGCGCCCGCTACTCGACTACACCCCTGCGGTAACGTGCTCTCCACGTCACTGCTTCCTCCATTGATTCACCTTGGACAGACGCTGTGCCACTAGGGGATTTTTCCTACTCTGGCGATGTCGATCGCAGCGTCTCAGAGACGCTCTAAAAGCCAGTTTGGGGTTCGTGCGACGGCTGCCACTTCCGTTCTTGGGGCAAGACCACTCGCATGTGAAACAGGCCTAAGGCTTTAACCTTAGACATATGGAATCGAGCCAGAATAGAATGCACTCACGCTGTTTTGCAGTAAAGTATCCCACTAGAGAGTCACGACAGATGCCGAATCTGCTTTGGAAAAAGACACTCTGTAGACGTTATATCGGGGGAACGTCAATTGTCCTTGCAGTGTTGCCTGTATGTACGCTTCTATAACTATCTAATAAACATTACTCATGCGCTACTACGGGATTCAAAATCAGGATATGCGACTTGTAAACCTCCCTTCAGATTCTCTCTGCTGTTTCTGTTGACTTGTATCTGGCACTTAATCTTAACTGTACTGTTTTCATAAACGACAATAACAAAAACCACGTACGTGATGACTACAACATGAGCCCATAAAATTCGATTGTTCAGCAGAAACATGGCAACCTAAACACAATGGTCAAATTCACTTCTTTTGTATGGGCTATTGAAACTGCTGTTTTCACTGAGAACATTAAGAACAAGTTATCCTGTGCACATATACACAAATTTTGTTTTTGGCGCATACCACTACCGTAAAAAGAAAGGTGTGTTTCTACCACCCTCAATAGACAGACCACACGTGGTCTTTGTATGCCCGTAACATGCTAGTAACTGGTAAAAACTGGCTTCAAATCTATACTGCAGTTCAGCTTCTTCACGCCTAAGAATCACACGAGTCAACTGCTTTGACAATCACCCCCTCAAAAGTTATCAAAAGTTATACATCCTTGGCGCCAAGCTACACGTCAGATGAAGTCTTTCAATGGTGCAATGGGAATCTTTCGCAGGTCCCATCGCTGGAATACTAGCGCAGTACTTTCAGATATCGACCCTACTCGTGGCAGGCTGCTTCCTAGCCTCTCTTCCTGTGTGCGTGAGCTACTTTGCCAATGGTGTGCCATTCCTCATCGTCAGTCTGGGTGTCGTACACGGTAAGTAATGGACAGTAATTTAGTTTTTCGTAAGAAATAAAATTTTTAATGCGTTTGAGGTTTTTGTACGTATCACCAGATGTGAAATTCTTGAATTGCTCTGTCAAAGCTTTTCTGTGACGAGTAAATAACGCAAAATCTTTTCGTTCATGGCGTTCTTTCATGGGCAATATTAAATTTTTAATCGCTAAGAAAAAGGTGCATGTGACTCTTGATTATCCGCACTGCCATCATGTAATAGTGAGTTCTAAACAAAATTGTTCATTCAGCGCACACCGCGAAGTCTGGATTATTAAAACTATATCTCTTGTGTGTTTTTGCATAGGATGTGGATTGTCTCTGCTCACTTTGTGCTACGCTGCCGTCAACATGAGCGTCACCACGAACAAGGCTCTTGCTTCGGGCGTCAGCATCGGTGGCACTGTAGTCGGAGGCATCATCTTCCCGCCCGTGATACAGTACCTCTTTGACGAGTACGGCACGAAAGGAGGCCTACTCGTCTTTGGCGCCGTAATGCTCAACTCTGTAGCGGCAGCACTATTCACGAGGACGCCTTGGAGAGGAACAATTGCTCCGGGTAAAGCCTCCAAAACTAAGGGCGTCTTGAATGTCGTAAACGCACAAGTTCACGAGGCCCCCCGGGGATTCCCAAGGACTGGTAGATAACAACCGCAACCAACGCGATAGCAACTCGTTGGGCTTCAGTAGCGGGACTAAGGGCCTCGAGAAGCCTCTGAATGGCAGTGATTGTAAAAGTATATCAAGGTGCGATGGAGCTTGGGATGTTGTTGACAGTCCTCCGAGCGACAAGGCTTTTCCAAGAAACTCTTTGGCAAAGTGGCTCTTGTTCTTGAAGAACCCAAAGTTCTACGTCGTCGCCTACACTTTGGGTCAGATCTGGTACCTAAACACGACTCTTCTCACGGTGGTGGTGGACTACGCGGTGGACCGCGGCATTCCAAAGTGGGACGCCGTCTCGCTCGTCACGTTCATGACGGCGGCCGATCTCGTGTCGAGATTCGTTTCCGGGCCCATAACCGACAAAGGACTGCTCCGAAAGAGCGCCATGATGGTTCTGTGCCTAACGACCAATGGCGTCGCGTACTCGTTGCTGCCGCTTTCATCATCGTACCCTGCACTGGCGGCGCTGTCTGCGGTCGCCGGTTCCTGCGTTGGAATTGCTGTGACGCACATTTTCGTGCTGTGCGGTGAGCTCGTAGATCCGGTGGTGTTCAGCATGTGCATGGGAGCCGCTAATTTTTTTGCCGCGTTCGCCCTCCTCGAGAGACCACTCATGATCGGTAAGAGCGCGGCACATCGCCATGCTGATACATATAGCCATGTTTTCTGCGCATAGTAGATGGTACTTGTCTCGTTTTTACAGCAGCAGTCTCGTGCGAATAATTTATAGCGGGAAAATTCTGGCATATCAATTTTGCTAATTTTCGCTATATGCACGGCAGCAGAACTACGTTCACCGGGTGTTTCAGTCGGATTCCTTCAAAAACAAGGGAAATGGCGCCCAGCACATCTTACAAAAATGAAAAAGCTGATTATAAATTTCATCAGCCAATTCACAGGAGGCGCACACTCATAGGCGTTTCGCTTGCATGAGTTCAAAAACAACGAAGGGGACATTGCGGTAATTTAATACATGTTCGTAATGATACAAGGCTAGGCTTCCTTTATAAATGAATGCAATTCTTCGCGGTGATTTTTCTTACGCGGTTTGCAGCCAAATTGTTACGAGTGTGAAGAAGTCCAACGCCGCAGCGCCTCGCACTTTCTTTAATCTCTTAATGACGACATTTCGTGTTAAATTATTGATGTCTGATTATTTCGAGTAGAACTTTATAATTTAGTATTTTTTTGTCTTTTCGCCCATTTTCAGGATACTGCAGAGACACGCTCGGAAGCTACGACGGCCTGTTTTACTTCAGTGCTGGCATAGCCTGGAGTTGTGCAATTCTCTGGCTCGTCACATACCTTCTTGAGAGGCGAACCACAGGGAAAGAGCTGTTGCCGCAGGCAACAACTCGATGATGGCAATGTTACTTCATTCTGGAGAATAATGCCCGAAACGCTCAGTCTTTTCGTTAAGAAGTGTGAAACGTGCGAAGGGTAGGCCGCTGAAACAGCCGCCTCACTTTATACCAAACCAAAGGCAACATAAAGGGTAATGGATTGACGGAACACAGCCGGTAGTCGTAATCATAGAGGAAATAATCATCAAAGAAATTCGACACATTACAATGAAAATCAACAACGATGTGAAAGCTTAAAAGACTTCAGAAACAACAAAAGCATGAAGAGATCAGGGCAGCCGCAGGAAGGTTAAAGATTACGTCATCGACGATTTACAGAAAATTTATCAATTCACTCTGCAAGATCGAATTCCCTAGCCACTTAAGCGCTAAAGCACGAATATTTCAGCTCGACAGTTTTCCAAACCTCTCTGGGTGCCTGATAGCCAGTGCTATTTTTATTGCGATTATGGAAACTCGGGGTGCATTTTTGTCGTCGCCATGGTGTTCAGTATAAAGCCCAAACCGATAACATCTCCGCGCGTGTGCGAGTGAACGCGTGCCAGGACTGCTGATCATAGGTGTGCGCCGGGTTGCCCTTCAAGGGGGGGCGAAGGTTCGTCGCGGCGCCCCCCTTCCCTATTATGTCAATGTATGGGGCAGACCTTGCGCCTCCCCCCCCCCACTCCCCTGGAGTCGCAGCGCAACCTGCACCTCCGTAATATGTCAAAATATGGGGCTGAATTTCCGCCTTCCCCTTAGTTGACTAGTGGGCGAACGAGCGGCCCCCCCCCCCCCCCGTGCGCACGCCTATGCTGCTTATAGTGGCAGCCCAAGTAAATATAGAAAACGTCAGCCATCTTGTCGCGCGAAGAGACATGAAGGGGTGTCGGAGAGGTGCCTTTGTCACACGGGGAGCAAGTGCTAATAATTATTAAATGGGCGCGGTCATGTGTGGTGCGCTCTTCTCGGCAGGAGTCAGCAGACAGCTCATGCCCTTGTACACAGTGGTCCACTGTTAAAGGGAACAGCGGAGCGTGTGGCGGCAGCCGGCGGCTCCACTCAGTGTCGCGCAGGCGCAGTGCGCGCTGTGAGCCACACTGTTTTGTTGTCCGCTACCGCCCGGTTCTGCACTTCGAATCGACGCGAGCGAATCGTTCACGCGAAGAAAGAGTACCGGGCATGATGCTGGCTGCGCCTGCGCAGAACTCGTTGCAGCACCCGGCCGGGTGGTGGTGCCGAGCCTGCGCCACACGCTCCGATGTTACCTTTAACAGTGGACCGCTGAGTACGCACTGTGCTCTCAACGCTTACTTTGCGTTGAAGCGATAGACACCACGAAAGTCACTTCGCTCGCTGCAGTCGCCGGCGTTCCTTTACGGCAGTGTTTTGTCGAGTTGCGCCCGGTCGAATTCTAAGAGAGTTAGCTGCTACCCTTAATTCGTATGGCATCGCACTTTGTTGCTACTGCATTCAATGTTTCGCCATTACAGTGGCAGTCCTTTTTTCTCCACTAAAAAAAAAGAAAACGTTTATTTATATGGCCGTGGTTTTCCCGGTGCTGATTCAAACAGCCGTCAACAAATATTTCTATCGTACAAGTTGTTCATATGATGTCTGCTAGTCCACCCAATGAAAATGTCCGTGGCTCTTGGTGCATGGCTCTTGGTTCAAAATCAAGGAGAGCCAACAGGCTCTGCTGTTCCTTCAAGCTTGGCACCACTAGTTCGAAGCTATCTTAATTTTTTTTTATCCGGCGCTTCGCCACCGACAGCGCTTGTGACGGAAAAAACAGTTGCCGTAGTCGCGGCGATAAACGGATAAAATTTGAGGCAGGCGCGTCATTGCGGGCTGCGCATGCTCGGATATGGTCAATCTGAAACCACGTGTTATCTCTAGATGTTACGCTTGGCTGCCACGAACGCAACGCTCCGGTGCCTCAGACAGGCGTGTTGACCTCTGAGATAAACCGAAACGACGCACTCGTGCAGGCATAATCTACCGCAACTAGAAGTTTATCGCGGGACCATCTACCGGCCCAACGTCCGAGCTCCGTTTCGGTACAGGGAAAATTAAGATTTCGTATTTTTCTCCTCCTCTTTGGCTGTTCAATGTTGCAACAGTGACCCTCACGAGGAAACCGCCACACTTTCTATTAATAAGCCTTCCATTCGTTGCTATCCAGTGTAGACTTGGTTAGCTCAATCTTCGTGAACGATAACAAAGATGCCACACCGGAGCGTCCGATTCCTGGTACTACTGAAGAATACCTTGTCCGCCAGGGTGGATCAGCAGTAACGGTGCCCGGCTGCTGACCCGAAGGACGTGGCTTTGATCCCGGACTATGGCGCATTCCGGTAGAGGCCGAATACTAGAAGCCCGTGCAGTGCGGAATGTCAGTGCACGTTAAAGGGGCCCTGCGACACAAATTAAGCGTGTAGTTTTCATCGCTTCTTCTCGAACTGTGGAATGCACCGATATCATTGCGCGAGTCGCAAAGCGACAAAAATATAGCTGTTATAATTTTATTTCAAGCGAGAAACTACACTGTTTTCGGACTAGAGCGACACACCGCGGCTATTTTTCTAAACGGAAGTGATGCTTCACCTCGTGGGAATGACGACATCGGCCGTGCGTTTTGATTGGTTCGACGTGACTCGTCGCACGTAATAGTCATATGGTCCCAGATAGGTCGCACTCTTGCGCGCTAAAAATTATAAAAGCACTCTTTACACTTCCTCGGATACAGAAAGAATTCTGTTTTTAAATATGATAATGTGATAACAATTGCAAAAACGACTGTAGGAGCGCTGTACAACGGCCACCACGAGGCGAGTCGTTCGGTATGTCTCTGTAAGAGCTTGCGCGGTGATTGCAACTTGCGATTATCTTGCCGAAGGACTTGGAGTTGCACTTCAGAATCTGTGCTTAGCAGTGCGGTCTCCCACTGCTCTCCGTTATTAGGGGCGAAGCACCTTAAGGGCGAGGCTTGTCCATCCACGGTGTCCGTTGTCACGGCTAGTCGATACATATGTGAGACACAAAAAAGGTTTAACAATAGACTAATATTCAATCATAATTGTGACAGAACAATATAAAACACCTACAAGCCCAAACCCTTTATACTAGTCGGCGACTTCAATTTACACATAATGGTCCTTAGGACCTAGCTTTGTCGTCGCCTCTCACTGTCTGCTGTCATGGTATATAGAAAACCGTCGCTATAGTCGAAACATATGTGTGTATGTGAATCAAAAAAAGGTTTACAATACACGAAAATCAATCATAATTGTGACGGAACAATATAAAACACGAACCCTTAATGCTAGTCGGCGACTTCAACGTAGACATTAAGGACCTTAGGACCTAGCTTTCTTGTCGACTCTTTATGTCACTTTATGTCACTTTATATCACTCATTTTACATTACATGGGGAAACGCTCGGGAAACGTACGGTTGCTCACCCATACGATACCCAGAGCTTCGCCCACTCGTCATGATTCACTTCGTGGAGATGCGTGGATTTTTATATCTTCTATCTTGCCCTTGTACTCTGAGGCAAGCCCAAAGTAAATGATTTAGGTCCGCCCTTTGTTGACAAAACCTACACAGATCTGAGTGTAGCTCCGGGTAGTAGTAGTGGTAAGCGACCGGTATTCGGGAACGTGCTCGTCTGTAAGAGGCGCCGTGCCGTCGCCTGCTGCTTGCTTATAAGCAGAAAAGAAAAGTGCCTACCTGGGAAGGAAGTGACCACAGCTTAAGGAAGAGTAAAAAAATGTGGTTCTTGAGTTTGCAATTTGTGTAGTTGTAAATATTGCACTAAATGCAGCTCCACTGCTGTGAAACCTCAAGAAGTGCCTAGCATGGGAACCCAGATATTCCCGTTCGTAGAGTTCCCCCCTGCTCCGATGGCCAAGCAGTCGATGACGTCAATGTTTGAAGTAAGCACGTAAGATTTTACCGGAACGAGTAGAATCAATTTAGGGAGATTCGCAAACTTGGTTTGCGACATGCACGCTGCTTTTTGCTGCGCTATACCGAGTTCCTGCTTGTTACGCCAGTTCCGTTGTTCACCCTTCAGGTGTAGCACCAGAGAAAAGGCGATGGGAGGAGCGATCACTTCAGGGTTGCCGTTGGGAGAATTAGAAAGTAGCCAAAACTCTACCTAAAAAAGCAGCATTTTGGGCTAGTTGGTGATCCATGACATTGCGCTGTGTTTGTACTTGCCTTCTTTTGTCCGTGTTTTCGTCGCGCAATTACTTTGATGTTTACCTAAAATTAGCCAAAGTAGCCACGCCATTTAATTTTAGCGCCAAATCTGTCGCTACAGAGAAAAAAGTGATATTTATAGAGTTGTTAGTATCAACAATAAATATTATGATTTTGAATAATCAAAATGGAGTAGAACGAGCACAATATTTTTCCCTCATGCTTGGTCTCCAAGCCGCAGGTAAGTGGAAAATAATTTAATAAATTCTTATACTTTGAGTGGGCCTGCATACAGGTATACAATAGATAGAATTCTCGCAAAAGTAATTTTGGGCCAACAACTCAGCAGGAACATTAAAGTCGAAGCTGCTTTTTTCTTGAAGCTGTAGACTGAGATTGGTACAAGGTTACAGTAATACCAGTCCAGCTTCAAGTAGAGAAATATAATCGGAGATGAACAGTCCTGCTACATGTCGTTGCTGATATCTCTTTGACGCGTTTTGTTTCAGCACGAGAATTTGGCGTCAGCACTCTGTTGTATAGCCACGCGTTTCCATACATGCACGCGTCCCTTCGTCTTAGGCGGAGGGACGATCATTAGGTACCACGATGCCCACTAACCAGCTGACGGGGCAAGGGCATGCGCGAGCATAGGCTAACACGACAGAAAAGCTTGCAAATAAAGGTTAATCTTTAAACTTGATTTCTGTTTTATCTCCCACTATTACGAAGCAATATTTGGAGATAAAAGACCAGTAAATGCGCCAAAACAGAAATTTAAAGTAGCCAGACAGTAGCCACGGAGCCAACCTGAAATTTCTGTCACCAAGCAGGGTCGGGAAGTAGTCAATTTGGCGCAACGTAGCCAACTACGGCAACCCTGGATCATCACCTGCTTAGTCAGCCGTAGGTTTTCCGCAACATTTCTTGCAATTTTGAGTAGATCATCGCTTGGTGCCGCGATGCCCACAACCCGCTGACGGGGCAAGGACATGCGCGCGCATGGGTTAACACGACAGAAAAGCTTGCAAATAATGGTTATTCTTTATACTTGCTTTCTGCTTTATCTCGAACTATTACGAAGTAATATTTGGAGATAAAACGCCAGTAAATGCGCCAAAATAGCAGTTCAACATAGCAAGACAGTAGCCATGGAGCCAACCTGAAATTTTGGTCCCCAGACAGCGTCGGAAAGTAGCCAATTTGGCGCAAAGTAGCTAACTACGGCAACCCTGGATCATCACCTGTTTAGCCAGGCCTTAGCGCCTTCACTTGCGCGGCGCCGGAGTCAGCTGTAGGTTTCCGCAACATTTTTAGCAATTTTCAGTAAATTGTAAATTATTGCGAGTACTTCGTGGTTATTTGTGTTAATTATATCATTTATTTAGACCTCTTTCGTTTATTTCAACCCGGTTGTGGGCACTGCTAGCCTTGTTTTAGGCCTGTATTGAACACTCGATTTGGAGCGTGATCACGCCTCTGGAGATCTACGGACTGAAGACAAGACGGGTTCCTAAAATGTTACGTACCTGAAGGACTGAAGGAAGCTTGCCTGATACCTTCCTCTCATCGAAAGAGGATACTAGGCCGTGGCGCAGTTCTTGTTAGACGCTCTGTTCAACGCGATGTTCCACGCTCGCGCGATAACCTTCAAATCTCGCTAGATTGTATGTATAAACAGCTGTATCTTTCGACGGCCACCACTCACCGTGGCCAGATCCGCGGGCGAAGAAGTTACGGACGACGAGATAAGGAACGTCGTCTGCTGCGCCATAAGGATATCAGCAAGCCAGGCCCTTTCCTTCTTCGTGGTCCAAAGTATGGAGTCGGGACTCGGCGTGTCCTCATGTTTGCGCGTGGAGCAAAGAGGGTACTGAAAAACACACTGTGTACTTGTGCTTGTGATGGCCTGTTCGCGCGGATGGGTCGTCGTCGCGGCGGCCTCCACTATCAATTTATTCACCCTCGCCCTGATGCGATCGGGTGCCATCGTATACGTCGGAATCGCCAGCGCATTTGGAGTATCCCGGGAGGATGCCTCCTGGCCAATGTGCCTCACTACCGTTTTCAACTTGTTGGCAGGTGAGTCGGCGTTATTCCCACTCCTGACCAAACACTGGCGTGCGTGTTCGCGTTTTGTCACACGCCAGCGGTTATCTATAAATCTGTGCTCTCAGTTTCAGATGAATTCCCATGCCTCGGCGTTGCCACAATATCGAATACGAAGCATTTGTTAGCGAAGCAAAGTCGCTTTGATTATTGCTCTCTATCTATCTATCCATCTATCTATCTATCTATCTATCTATCTATCTATCTATCTATCTATCTATCTATCTATCTATCTATCTATCTATCTATCTATCTATCTATCTATCTATCTATCTATCTATCTATCTATCTATCTATCTATCTATCTATCTATCTATCTATCTATCTATCTATCTATCTATCTATCTATCTATCTATCTATCTATCTTCGTGGTCGCCTCAGTAACTTCGTGTATAACAAAATTGGTATAGAAGGACACGAGTGTATTGCAAGTAAAAGTGACAGAGCATGGCATCAATCGCCTGACATGCCTGTCGACTACATCATGAAATGCTTGGTCCCCATTACATTTGGCACCACAGAGCAAAAGATAGAAGTCGAGAGACAGATCAAGAGAGATATAGAAGAGAAAAAACTAGCAAATATAAGAAAGACATAAAAAGATAGAAGGCCAGAGATTGACTACACATCGAGAGAAATTGAGAAACAAGTACATAGAAAGAAAAAGAGCAAAAAGAAAAGGGAAAAGAGAAAAGACAAAGAAGACATATATATATATATATATATATATATATATATATATATATATATATATATATATATATATATATAGCGCAACATACACAAAAAGAAGATAGAAAGAAAGAGAGAAAGCATTGCCATGTATAGTACAGTATAGCAAATATAGTTGGCCCGTGTGGCGTATACCAAAAGTATCGTCTTCATGAACCACACGCGCTCTCTTCGTCATCTTCTTCTTCATGTTCGTCCTTCTTGTTCGTATTCTGCTTCCCGTCTGCCAGCTCTGCCGTGATCCAGCCATGGATGGCATTGTGCAACCTGCTCTATCCTTTTGTGCAACCATTGTGCAACCTGCGCCTTTGGGATCGTAGGAGCTGGAAGGTTTCTGCGCCTCACTTGCTTTTGCAGTATACCTCCGTGGTCCGCCA